>JAMYXO010001875.1:12500-26760 GCA_033310375.1 Conus canariensis | reverse complement strand
TTTTTATAGTTCTCTAATAGTAAACACTTTACAAACATACATAATGTGTAGGATTATCTGTTTTTAACACTAATTTAGAAAACTTTTGAACTTAAGTTTTTGCTTAATCCTTCGTTTTTTCTTGATCGTTTTCAATAACATCATTTTCACGCATACATTCATCAAACATCAAACATACATAATGTGTAGGATTATCTGTTTTATAGTTCTCTGTCACTGGACCGTTAGAAGTAAACCAAACAAAAACAATGGGGACTTGGTTAACCATTGCCTTTATTCTTAGGAGGGCTATTTGTCAACCAAGTTGGGATTTCATTCTATTGTGAGGAATGACTGGCTATGAAAGCTATGAAATAGGAGTGTCTGAAAGGGGTGGGATTTGTTCACACAAGCGTAGAATCGTGGCACGTTGTTGAAGATTATTCTAAGCAGCCACCAAGTGCACTTATTAAAAGCTTGATTCAACAAAACAAGACAATTGTATAAAGTACACCGGCGGCCGCCTGAATAGGCAGCCTGTTGAATAGGAGCTGACAAAGCAATGGTCCACCTAGACCGCGGCCGTTAAAGCGTGGCTTTCTGCTATAGGCTGTGACGTGTGCCTGTTTAATATTCATTTCACGCGCTCTAGCTAGAGCGCGGCGCGTTCCCTGCGGTGGCTCTTGAGAAGATCGTGTTTCAAGCTGCATTGGTAGTTGAATGGGAGTGGGACCAATACTGCCTTATCTCCTCACTATATGAAAACATGCTTTTAGTTCTTTTCTCATGGAGTAGACTTCAATGAAATAGCAATTCTTGATGAACGGTTTGTGATTCAAGAAGTTCTATCTCTAATTCAGAAGAGATACTGTCTTGCGACATAACACAACACTTTCTAACTGAAAACACGACTGCACTGCACACCGCAAATGACAAGACAGCTAGGTTTAGTTGCTAACAACACAAGTGCTGGGCGGAAATGTGTCACTGTTACTAATCAGCTGATTCTATCTAGTCTTGTGATTGGGGGAAGGTAAGAAACATGTTTTGATATGTTTAGAAATTTTAGCCGCCTAAATTTATACAATGACGTCTAACGCCTGTACTGAACGACGCCGTCTAAATTTATACAATGCCGCGTGGCGGCCTGACGCCCTTATGTGTAACTTGACACGAACTAGCAAACAGTGCGGCGCTTCGATCGGCTATTGTGCAGTTGAGTAAGCCGGGGCCAGACAATTCTGACCTAGATACTACATAAAGGCAGAAGGAGTTGTCTCCCCGGAAAAGAATGTAACAATTAATTGTGAAAAAAAAATCGTCATTAAGTCGTTCTAGGTTCTTATTCAAGTCGGCATCACGTTCTTATTCAAGTTCTTATTTAAGTTCTTAACAAGTTTTTATTCAAGTTCTTAACAAGTCAACATCAAGTTTTTAACAAGTCATCATCAAGTTCTTAACAAGTTCTTATTCAAGTACTTATTCAAGTACTTATTCAGTTCTTAACAAGTCGTCATCAAGTCGTCATTAAGTTTTTATCAAGTCGTCATTAAGTTCTTTTATTAAGTTCTTATCAAGTTCTTATTTAAGTTTTTATCAAGTCGTCATCAAGTCGTTATCAGTTCTTATTCAAGTCACTTATAATTATTTATTAAGTTCTTAACATATTATTGCATATCAAATGGATCAAAATGAGATTTTGTTGTTGGCAGTTCTGGCTGCTTTTTTGTTCGGCCTGTATTTAGTGGCTGAGATTTTTTGGACTGCTTTGGTTTTTGCAGCGTTGTTTATATATTTTATAAAACCGTAATAACCACCCCCAGCAGCAATGACGCCAAAAATGGCAACTGTTTTTAAATTCAATATTCCATGACGACTTTGGTGTTGTTGTAGGTCTTAAAATCAACTTGTGTATTTACAGCTGGCATTGAAAACAACTGTTGGCGTTGGCGGTGTTATGTTTTCATTATGAGTTATATTCTGTGATTGCAACATTAATTTTTTTTTGTTTGTTTCCACTCTGCTAATTTTTTTCCTGCTGCAACACGCCCAGGATGAGGAGGCTTTTTACTGGTCACTTTCTCCATCAATGTTTTCTGCTGATTTTCTGGCTCGGTCATTTTGAAGGGAAACAAAATCTATATGATTAAAAGTAATTAATCCCATGATTAATGGCGATAACAATGTTCCAAATCTGTAATAGATCACATCCTAGAGACCTCTAATGACTTGTTAAAACTGGATCCTGCGTTAAATCATACATAAAATCTTGTTCAGAATCAATGGGAGCAAATCTACTAACTAGTTTAGTGTACAAACTAAGAACCGTTGCCCAACACTTTTTACCATTTTCTTGACCCCAGTTTGCGCTTCATACCTGTTGTGATACTTTACAATGTCTTGTGGCGACATTTGTTGAATCAGTTCTATGCTGAATTCATTTCCAAGGTACTGTTTTGTTTTTCCACATGCTGCTAAAGAATACAGCCTTTCCTTTTGACGCATAATAGCTTGGTCATCAACTTGATCATTTGTAAGTTCAGGAAGTAAATCATCGCAGTTCATGTTTTATTAATAAATAAATATATTTTATTTTTTAAAAATGAGCGCCGAAAAAACTATTACTAACCTTGTATACCATTCTGCTGTTATTGGAGGCCTAAGTGTAGGATACAAAATTTGCTTGGTAAAAGCCTGTTAAAAATAAAACCACAGATCTTGGCAAAACTAGGCTTTGAAGACTCAGCAAAGCTGATTGCTGTTATTACAGCTTCATTTGCTACGAAAGATTTTCTAGTTAAGCAAGGAATAATTCCAGACAGTATCAATATGTAAAATTAAAAAATACATTTATAAAAAGGCTTCACTCGTAATGATGATTGGTGGCGCTGTGGTTAATGCGCTTGCTTTTAGCGGAAGTAATTACGCGTTTAGTAAACTACAAAATAACGATGAGAGAAAAAGACATAACAGAGCTATGGAGCAACTAGCCGCTGCACAAGACACCTATGAAAAGCAAAGAATGGAGCAGTTAGATTTATTAACGACAGACTTAAACAACAGGGACATGCAGCTTACACATTTAAAGATGTTGACCAAGGCAATAAAAGAATATTTTCTAGTAACAGGCAAACAAGTTGAAACATTGCGTCCACCAAAATTTAGCGACTTTTTATCAACCATCAGAAAAACAAAAGATGCAAGAAATATTGTTTATTGTCTTTGGCATGACCGCTGTGTATTTTGTTGCACAAAGTATTGGCTGAATAAAAATGTACAAAATCTATTATTCTCCAAAAGGATATTGGAAGGGAATAACAGCAATTAAAAAGCTTAGCCAAGCAGCGGGAGTCAGTGAAAAAAACAGCAAAAGAATGGTTATCTAAACAAGCGATTTGGCAAAAATTTATTTACCAGCGCCTAAAAACCTACAAAAGACCACACTTTGTCAACACAATACCGAACGACACCCATCAAATGGATCTTCTATATTTACCCCATGATACGATTAGACGAAAAAGATTTAAGTACGCACTTACAGTCATTGACATAGCTTCAAGATACAAAGATGCTGAACCATTAACACAAAAGAGTGCTTCTGCTGTTGCTTCGCTTTACAACTGATATATCAACGAGGCCCATTAACTTATCCTCGCATGATTCAAGTCGATGATGGAAAAGAATTTAAAGGTCAAGTGAATCAATTATTTTTAAAACATAGAGTTACCATTAAAAAAAGGCATTCCGGGTGTCACAAGATCCAGGGTTTGGTTGAAAACTTTAACAAACAGTTATCTGAAAGGCTTTTTTCCTACCAGTATCACAGAGAGCTGATTGACAATTCTCGCAACACAGAATGGGTTAGAAGACTGCCTCAGTTCTACGTGCAATGAATAATGAAGAATTTAAAGGTCTAAAACCAGTACAAGCAATCAAAAAACAAAAAATAAATGTTGTTGAAGGAGACGCCAGTTCATCAAGCAAACTATTACCCCTTTGGTTTTGAAAGTAAGGTACCTTTATTTACCGGGAGAAGCAGAAGGGGACACCCGCATCAGGGCAACCGATCCAGTTTGGAGTGTTGATCCATATGAGATAAAAAAAAATTGTGAAAAAAGAATCCGCCCGTGTATTAAATTTTCGAGAAACTGACACAACAAAAAAGACCAGCCCCCCGAAGAAACTTTTGTGAAGGAAGAACTGCAGATAATCCCTCAGACACAGTTCCAGTCGCTTAATTATTTTTTAATTTAAATTAAAATGGCGGCAAGAATGGAAAAGGAAGAATCCTTACGTAAAATGGCACTGGAAGCAAGAATGGTGAAGGAAGAGTCCTTAGAAATAATGCGAGAAATATTTGATTATAATCTTGCTATTAGACTAATATTTAAGAAGATTGATTATGCCATGCTAGACAAAACCTCAAATTTTGATTGGGAATATATTAAAAAAATTCGAGCGCATTTAGCAGTAATGAAAAATAATTTGGTTGAATTGGGTGATGATATAGTTAAGCTTAACGAACTGTTTTAATCTACGCAAATACATTTGGGTTTAAAATGGAAGCTCAAAGGGAAATGGCAGAAATGGCAAAGGAAAAGTCTTTAAAATTAATGCAAGATTTATTTGAGTATCAGTATATCATTAAAGAAGTATTTGAGAAGATTGACAATCCTTGGCTAGAACAATCGCCAGACAATCGCTTTAAACCCCAAAGCTTTTATTTTGATTTATGGGTATGGGAACATGAATATTGCAAAATGACAAAAAAAATTAAAGCACATCTAGCATTAATAAATAATATTAATTTTGCTAAATTAGATGATGATATAATTGAACGTGCGATTGCTGAAAAATATAAGCCTAAAGACATATGATTATACTATTCTCCAATGACCAATTGCATATGAAAACTCTGGATTAACAAATACTCTTTTTGTGTTAGTGCGGTCAAGAGACCGTTTTGTTACAACAGTTGTGTTGATCTCATGTAGATTAGATCGTAGTTTTACGTTTGTCATGATGAAAAGTCTTATTGCCAAACAATGCTTCTTTGTAATTGTCATGGGATATGTTTGACTGCACAACACTACGAGATATTCCCTTTGCTTTTTTAACAACTTTTTTTTGGCTTGAAAGACTGTACATTTTCGACCTCAAACCAACAAACTCCTTGATCACACCTCCAGATAATTCATCCTTCATCTTACCTAAAACCTTCTTGTTAATATCTGAATGCAAAGGCGAATCTTTAGGGTAATCAGGTGTGTCGTACCATCCGGCATGCTCTTTTGCTACTTCTAATTCCATGTCTTTGTAAAAATCTTCAGTAGGGATATCTATAACAAAGGAATCTGTATCTGTGTACAGAACTCTGGACTCTGGATACAAGGGCTTAAAGTAGTCGTAAAGAAATTCTAACATCAAAAGCTTCGACAGCTCTAAAACAGTAAACCCAATAAAAACGGGCTTATCCAATTTGACTTTCTTTTTTTTCATCATTATGCCAAAAAGCTGATCATGAAATCTTCTGAAGTCCTGATAATTTGGTTTTGAAGTCAACTTAATTGCTTCGTTCTCTCTAGTGACCAATCTGACATCTTTACGCTTGTGCGGATTTTCCATAGTCTTTCCAAAACAGCTGTTGTTCATCAACTTGAAAAAGTCTTTTTCTGAAGCATCTGTGGATTTAGTTCTGAGATCAGTGTTCTTCATTATGTATGGTTTCATGAACTGTTCTTGATCAAAAGCAATTATACGATGAACAGCTGTCAACTTCAAACCATGTCTTAAATAAAATTGTAGAAGCCTGTAATGGCAGACATAATTTTTTTTGCCTCGAAGATTAGGCACAAGTTTAGGTGGTTCTGTTTTTGCCATCTTTAGACTTTCTGCTGCTAATGGATAGTCATTATGCAGGTCATGGAGTTCCTGAGGATATTCTAAGTCAACTTCTAGAATGTATCCACACTGTTGATCTGGCGTCAAACTGCCCAACCACTTTAATGCTTTTTGAATATTATTCGTATCTGTGTACATTTTAAAGTTACGTAATGGAAGTGATTGCGCCATTGCCCATCCATACAGATTGTTTGCATCTAAATACATGAGATAGTTAGACCTTTTTACTTGGATCATAGTTGTCCAAGTATTTGTTGTTTGCTTTACAGTAATGGTGCGACGCCATACTGATTCCCCCACGCAATCCGTTTTCAATCATCTAAAGCATTGGCAGGTCAGACAATAAATCAATTTGTACTCCAGTAAATTTTAAGAAAGCGTCCCAGCTCATCCCGGGCGCAGAAATGTAATGCGCAGGATCCAGGCTGTAATGTTTCATGCAGGTCTTCCTATAATTTTCAAAGACGTCCGCCAACAAACAGGTATCCGCCATTAAATAGGAATCATGATAGTCTCCCATCGTTTTACACTCTAACTTCTGCCACGCATCTTGAGCATAAGAATAATCAGAATCACTGATGTCCTTTCCTCTAAGACTACTAAAGAACGCGCCTTTAGGCGGAAGTGTATCTTCGTCAAACCTTTGCCAACTGTTCATGTACTCATAAGGGTAAACGCCCTTTCTAACAAGAGTTGGGTCAAAATATTCTTCTGTTATTGGGCAGGACTTTAAGGACATAGCCAGTGACTCTAAACTCCCCATCAGGTGTTGCATAGAGTCGTAGAAAGACATGTTATTTAAAGTGAAAACACATGTACTTTTCTGATGACTGTGCAATGCATGACACCCTGAAGTCGCTGGTTACTGCTTGCATTATAAGGTGAGAGTCGTAACCTCGCAAGTTGTGAAAGAATATAGGCAGCTTCCATGTCTTTGGTTCAAACTTTAGTTGAAGATTGCATTTACTGTGTGCTGCTCCTCTAAACTTTCCACTAATGTGATCATGGTCTCTTACTGTTGGATTCTCTGCGGTGGCAACCAAGGCCGCCCCACAAATCCAACAGTGAGTGGCTGAGTCATACTGTTGTTGGTCTTCAGGCGTCATTATGATTTCAGATAAGTTTAGATTATTAGAAACAGGCATTACGCACTTGCTGCATGCGTTTTAAGAAGTATTTTGCAGCATTTGGTCCTCTGTATAATTCTGGCTTTGAATGGGCGCCATCCGACCTAACAATGATGAAGGCAAATGAGCAAATCTGATGATTACTCATTAAGACTGTTTTAGGAAGTTTCTGTGGGGTTGGTCCTTCATAAGGAACAATGAGTGATTCGAAGTCTGCGTAAACAACATATGGACTAGTTTGCAACCGTTTCCAGTTCTTAAAACTAACTTTACTGCCTTCTCCGGGCGTAATTAGTTCTGTATCACAGTCAACTGGGCTAATACAATGTTTTACATGTTCGCTTGCTGCTTTAACAGATGGAATTCTTGTTAAACATTTTCTACAGAATTCTTGTTTGCTATGTTGTTTTGTAGTATGCACTAGTAATCTACTCATTGTGCGTATTAGAGTGTAGTGCAACCCATTAAGGCTTTGCATCAGGAGTAAGTCTACATGAGTTTTGGTTGGTTCGCCTATTGTTGGACTGTTCTTTGACACTCTAATTGGCAGAAGGTTGGTTTCTTCAGACCATGTGTAGACATTAACAGTTATTGGTGGATTTTGTTTTTCAAACTGATCAATTTTGTCTACAGCCATAGGAAATTCAAGGCCGTTAAAGTTAAGATCATTGGCCCACTGTAAATAGTTAGATACTCTCTCTGCATTTTTGGCAACGTGATGCAGCCTAGCAAGAACGCACCACATAAAACATTTGTCATCTGAATTTTTTATGTTCAAAACTGCTTTCTTTGCAACTAATGTTGGAGGCAGTGGAATGTAAGACTTGCCTACAATCGGCTCATACTTAGCCTGTTTTAATCTGATGTCTAGGACTTCGCCCTCTGACCAACCAGAGCCTCTCATTTTGGCTTCTTCAGCGGCCACATCAAACTGTGTAAGCAGCTGATCTGCCCAACCAGGTGTTAAGTCATTATGAGAAAGAATAGTCTGTTGTTTTGTCGAGACCCAGACTTCTAGATTTTCTTCGTTTATTGTTATATAGTCGATTAAAACAACTAACCTTACTTTAACTGGAGGGTTTATTGTTAGTTTACTTGGAACCTGAGAAATTGCATGCACAACGCTTTCCCGCACGTTTTTTGGATTAATAACTTCTAAATCAATCTCATTTAGTGCTCTTGACAAACGCTCTTCCTCGAGCATTGCTTCAAACAATTCATCTGAACATTCATATATCTTATCCATGCTGAGTTTCTTTTCTAACTCAAAATATTTATTTAAATTAAAAAAAAAATACTTAATCAGAATCAATATCAACGGTCTTTTTGTGCTTGGACTCATAAACTAAAGTATAAACGCCCTTTGGGGTTGTTAATGTGAGCTGTTTAGAACAGAGTTTAATGTTTCGTTTACTTTTTTTAAACATTCCTTTTTTATCTGGTCGGTGTCTGGCTGTTGAGAAAAAGTTGCCCTTGCCTTTCTTTGAAGATCAAACTTTTGTCTTTTGTAGTCCTCAAAATCAGCCTGTAGGCGACTAAATTCTTCATCCGTGATGTTCGAGTCGGCAAGTGCTTTATTTATTGTCAGTTTGAAGGAACTAAGTTTAGCTGTGTGCTTTTGGAGTTTAGCTTTTATTTTTTTGCTGACAGCACTTACAGCCAATGAACACAGGCCAAGAGTTAAAGACACACCACCTAGAGGTATAGCTACCGGTGCACCTACGCCTGTTGCTAAGAGACCTACACTTGTTCCTGCTGTTAAAGCACTAGTGATCGATGCTCCAGTATTAACATATGTAACAGCATTAAAGACAGCAGAATACCTTCGTTTGGTTTTGCTGTATTTTGAAAGGTCCTGCTCTAGTTGGGTTTGCATTTGTGTTATGTTTGTTAATCTGAAAGTTTTTATGTCTACAGCAACAGAATTGCCTACTATCTCTTCTTTGGGCACTTTTGGATAAGTCGTAACAGACATGCTTTTTAAAAATAAAAATAATTTAGTATTGGATATCTTTCAATCTGTTATCTTGAATATTCAGCTGCGCATCATATATTAAAAACAAATGTACATTAAGTGGTTTATCACTCTCTTTTTCTTTATCAATTTGAATGTTTATTACGTCTTTAACTGTTCTCCCACTCCCATGCAACTGATTATCCTCTGTTGACCTTAGGTCAATCCATAAACCGTATTTCGTTGTTAAATATTCATCAAGTCTAACACTGTGAAGGTGTAGATCTTTAGACGCAAGGTCTACTGTTGGACTTCTAGACCTCCCGCCTCCAAACAATTTTCTTATTTCATCAAAATGATGATAAGGTTTAAGCCCGCTACCATAGACTTGGTTAGGACTACCCTCAATTGAACATTGTACTTTCGTTATTTTAGGATTGATAAACTTTTCACTTTGTCTTTTGAATGGTTCTTCATCTTCACACAGCAATAAAATACCTTTAAGGGATCTTGCTGCGGCGCTAAAACTAAAGTTCCATATTGTGTCTGCCCTGCTTTTAGGATATTTAGTATGATGAATCACTCTTTCGTAATATATTGCTAATTTTGACTGATATTGTTGCTCAATCAGCCTTGCTAAGTTAGGGTTGCTAACAATGTCAAACTCTAATGAGATGTCGAAAATGCTGTACTTGGAATCAGTGTCTGTAGATTTAATGACACGTTTGTATTCATTAAAAGTTAGTTCATATGACAATCTGTCTTTTAATGCTCCTTGAAAGTATGGCGCATGCGCTTTTAACAACTCAAAATCTAAGGGTATAGAAAAGCGATTTCCATAAGCAAAACTTACAGCTTCATACTTGTTACCGTCTTTAGCATCTTCGGCGTCTATTCTGTGTTTTAGTGCTTCGTTATTTTCGATTCCTTGAAACGCAAGATCGGCCCTTTCATTATCGGTTAGCCATAGATCACAATAGATTAAAAATATGTCTGCATTGTGTAAAGAAAATATTTCTTGCCCCTCAAGTTTTATAGAAATTTTCTTAACGATTGCCCGTCCCAGATTCTGGACTACTGTCCTGTTTTCGTCTGTTGCTGATTCGAGTTCTATTTTGAAAGTAAGTCGTGCAGATCCCGGCACAATCACTTCATCTGCTCCTAGGTCTGGAAATTTAACAGTAAGAATTTGATCTGAATCAATAGTAGATGGATTATTTGGAACAATAATATTCTGTTTATTTCCCTTCACGCCAAAGGGCTCTTTCAGTCTTCTATGCGGGTCAAGAATCGAACCATATGCTTGTGACATTTTTTTTTATAAAACAAAATAAAAAGTTAATTATTTAAAAACATGGCAGAAGAAGATTATGATGTTTTTGATCCTGGAGACGACATGAGTGAAATGACGCCTTTGACACATCCATTACAATCATTGCGGCGTGAATTAACAGAAAGTAAGGTCAAATCATTTTATCAAAGTTTAGGCCAAGAACCTCCCGAATTTATAGACCCTAATGATTTTGAAACAAAAGATGACCATTTGTTTGTGAAAAACGAGCAAGGACAACTTGTTCAGCTTACAACTAAACCAGACCCATCAAAGTTTTTAGCAAAGACTACAATTAGACAAAGGCTCAGTGTGAGCGATCAAAATCGCCTTGGCATTGCTAAACCGCGAAGATTAGACAGTGAGGCAGTTGCTAAACTTCAAAACACACTACAGAAACTCCCAACAGAAAACCAAATTCAAAACATACCCCTTAAAGATTTAAGCCCAACAGCAGACGAAATAATAGAAACCAGTTTTTCAGAAGAAACAGTATTAAAAACTATGCACGATCCGCCGCTACCTATGAGAGAAATAACGGCCCTTGATCATGCTTTGAGAAGCATCAGAGGCGAATTAACAAACAATTTAGCAAAACTGGGTGAACTAGATGAGCATATAAAAAGAGAAAAAGAAAAACTAGTTGAGGCTGATGACCACAACTTAGGACCTAGTGTTAAAGAAAGAATAACACAAAGACTAAAAGATCTTGAACAAGAGAGATCAGCAAGACTAGAAGTGTTGTCTAATAACCGAGAACAATTACGAACTCAAGTGAGCAGAATAAGAGAAACTATCCAAAGAATTTTATATGAAGACACAACGTTAGCAGAACGAATAAGAACACTGTTTAGAGAGCAAGGTGTCACATTAGCGAGCGTTATAACAGCCTTAGGATTTGCAATAAGTACACTGGTGTTGGCTATTACAGGCGGCGGTGGTGGGGGGGCAGTGCCACCAGGCCCGCCAACTCCGTCGTCAGATAAATCATGGGTAAAAAAACAACTCGATCACCTTGCAAACTTACTAAAAAAATTAGCCAGTAAGGCAATAGACTCTTTGCCTGGTATAATAGGAGGGATCGTTAGCTGGCTTTTGTCTGCCGCAAGTAAAGTAGTTGGCTTTATGGCTGAGCACTTATGGGCATTAGTTGTCTTAATAGTTGGGTTACTCTTTAGTAAGATAAAGACCAAGTAATCCTAGGGCAGTTAATCCAATAACAAGTGCCGTCTTTTCATATTCATGGTCATCACGCGCGTCTTCAATGGCCTTTGAGCTTTGGGCCTTGGGGATTGGATGGGGTTTTGAGGGGACTTCTTTTTTTATTGTTTGTACTGGCTCAGAATTTATGTCGTTTTTCCCGACCTTCTCTTCATTTCCTGCAACAAGGATTTCATTGTTGTAGTTTATTATTGTTCCTATCTGGAGTCTGAGGTCAGAAGGCAGCATGTATAAACCAGTGCCGACAGCAAAGTCTACTTTCGATCTTGCAAATTGTAAAACATTTTGGTACCTTTTAATACTTGAAGGCAAATCAATTGCAGAATTAATAGAATCCTCTAAATTTGCTAAATACTGTTTTTGTGCGTCAAAGCCAGTAGAAGGATCAATTATGTTTGATCTCGTTTGTGCTTGCGAACCTAGCAAACACCAAACATAAGTACGAATAGAGTCGTTTATTCGTTCTATTCCCGCTTTTGTTAGGCCCTTAGAGGTATCCAAAATAAATGTTGTCCATGCTGTTTTATGCTCTTGCTCTATGGACCCGAGGTGAACAGTTGTGCCTGAAGAGAAAGATGTGTAAGGAGGATTCCAATCATAGTTATACTTTCTGTGCACGCCCCAAAAATAAAGGGTGCCTAAACCATGATTAAGATCCAACTTCTGTCTAAAGTCTGTCTTTGGGTCAATATCAAATTCGTTACAGATCCTTTCAAAAGCCTTGTAATCTATTCTGTTGCTGAATGGATTAAACGTTTTGTCATTTGGTAATGGCGCTTGCAGTTCAGACAAAATACGTCTGAAGGTGTAATAAAAATGAAATCTATACACTGACCTCACCAAAGGAACAGGATGATTTAAATGATCAGCATACGACACTCCACACCCAGTTGAAGCACAAAACACAGCAAAGTTTAACTGGTTCTGATAAAACTGCATCGGATGACTGAACCACACTTTCGGGATGTAGTCGTTTTTAATAGGAGGGTTAAGATATCTGTTCAATGGAGTACTAACCTTTACTTGAAAGGCGTCAGTCTGAGTCACAGAAATGTCGAGGGTATCAGTTGTTATATCTTTAGGACTGTAGTGCGGTCCAACAGAATATTTTGCATTAGTATATTTGAATGCACTCATTTTTAAATTTGTTTTAAAAATGTTTGTAACAATAACAACTCAAGACAGTCCTTCGTTTTTAGAATATGCTATTGATAATAACTGCGGAACCCAAAGGGTCGCACTCCATGAAATTTTTTACAAAGTCGTATGGTTTAATATAACTAAATCCAAGAAAAATAATAAGATTACAAAATTTGACAATAGAGGAAACTTAGTTAGCCAGTTAACCATAACTGATGGTTATTACGGGTTTTGCTCGCTAAAAGAAGCAATGAGTAACTTCGACATTACTCTCAAACTTAACAATGCAAATTTGAAAATAATGTTGACATTCAAACCTGAAGAAGAAGAAGTACGTTACTATTTTGATAGAGAGCTAGCTAAAATGTTAGGCTTTGCAACTAGTGATAATGTCATTTATGATTTTATAGTTACATCAGACAAAACTACTTATGAGGGAGAATATCCGCTCGATCTTGCATTACATTCATTACTCTATGTTCATTTGGACGAGCTGAGCACTGATGAAAACTTTTATGATGGAAGGCCCTCAACTGTTTTAAGAGCTCTTCCATCAGGGAAAGCTGCATATTGCGATTATGAATTTATACAATTCCCTAATTTACAGTTTAAAAGATTAGCTTGTGGGAGGGTCAGATCATTTAATATAAAAATCAAAGACCAAACAGGAAAAGTCGTCAAATGTGACAGCCTGCACATTGTTTTGGAAATAAAATAATACGTTGTTTTAAAAAATGTCACGTGGGCCAGACGATTCGGGGGTCACATTAGCGCCTGAGAGGTGTGTAACTTTAGAATTAAAAGACCTTGCAGACGTTGAGGACTTTGAACAAAACGGTGAGATAGGCACTTTGTATGGTTTTGAGTACACTAAAGATGGTTATTATAAGCGCAAAGAGGTTGACGACAACAAAAGGTTTCCTAAACTAGAACAACTACGCAATGTAGAAGCAAATAATGCGGGTCAGTATGAATATAAAATAGTTCGAAAAACTGACAACAAATGGCACTTAGAACCATATTTAGAATGGGACATAAAATTTGAATTCTTAAGCCCATTTACATTTTTTGACCGTCAAAAAAGTTTCAGAAAAGCATTGAACTCTGGCCCTTTACATGTAAGTCTTATGCCAGAGGACAACAGTCGGAAAGAGATCGAAATAAAGCCGTTTGGGGACAAACAGTACATCCTCCACAGAAGAGAATCGGTTTTAAAGAAAGCTTCTACAAAATTACAGTTCATTCCACGCACAAAATTAGGAGACACGTTCACAATGATATTTAAAATTTCTGTCTTAAAAGATGAGGCGAGAAATGGAGCTCTGGGCGTCAGTGACAATCTTATGAAAGGAATTCTTATTAGCTGGCAAAACTTAGACGTTGACAAACTTAAAGTTACTGTCGTCGTTCTTTACAATGGCGAGGATATTAAGGTCATAACAACAAGCAACAAAATTGATATTAGTCTAAATAGAAACGATCTTACAGAACTAAACTGGATTAATCTTACACATTTGGGCCTTATAGGGTTTTATTATACTGAACAAGTTTTGACAGAGAGTATGATAAAAACAATAACTGGATTAGATTAAATTCTGTTTTAAAACT
>JAMYXO010001875.1:5000-7500 GCA_033310375.1 Conus canariensis | reverse complement strand
AAAAATCCCTACCGAGGAAAGGTTTTCTTTTGTACCTGCTTCCTTAGCAAGAGCTTCGTTCCCTCAACTTTGGAGTTTATTTACATGATCTTTGAGACATTGCTTCGTGGTGACTGTATGTTCTATTGGCATGTTAGGGCATTTTCAATGTGTTTTCAGTTCACATTAAACTAGTCATCCTCAACAAAAACAAGCTCTTATGCCGGAGAGGGATAGCAAAGGAAATGCTATACCGTAAAAGGGAACTCTTCTTTTAGCGGTTCATTCCAATACGGAATCTGTCTTTGAAATTTCCATGTGATGACTGTGATAGACCTAACTATCAACTAAACACGACTCTGTACCTCAACAGAGAGTGAATTTAGTTTAAAAGAAATATATTTTGTAATGCATGTAATTATTGATCAAAATATTTGACATGACTCCGAACATGACCTGCCCTACCCCGCCTCATTCACCCCTCCTGAATGTATCTCCTCCATCCATACATCTACAATGAGATCAGTATGTAATGAGTCGATGTCGATAAAAACCGCCATCTTTCTATATAGGCAAATGTACATAACATATATACATAAATGAATTCGAAAACAATTGCTTTCATGCCCCCTTCCGCACAAGTCTTTCGGTTACAGGAAGATGTCATTCATTAATGGCATTGTATGTTCTCTTGATTTCTTGATTAAGATATTTCACAATATGTTTTCTGCAACTAAACTGGCCTGGTCATTGGATGAAAAAAAAAAAAGTATTCAAAGTGAACAGATGTCGAGGCAAATACTGGAAAAAGAGAGGAGGGGGACGGTGTGTGTGTGTGTGTGGTGGGGGGGGGGGGGGGGGGGTCATTTTACCGTGGCCTAATGTGTGGTAAAGGTTGAGGAGAGGGTGAGAGGGAGAGAGCTTTTTCAGTTCTCAGTGAACGTTTTTAGGTCAGTAGGCTAACAGGTGGTGGGTGGTGGTGGTGGTGGTGGGGGTGGTGGTGGTGGTGGTTAGTGTGTTACGCTGCACACAGATTTGTGTATTGAATTAATCACACAACCCCATGCACCCCTCCAGCATTCTTTCCTACATCTCCTCGCCTTCAGCGATGGCTATTGGCCTACACCCCGGCAACATGACATACTGAAGAGAGAAGAGAGAGAGAGAGAGAGAGAGAGAGAGGGAGAGAGGGATGGAGGGAGTTCTTGTAGCTTTAGAACATTATCATTACTATTGTACCGTCGTAGGGAAAGAATACCCATCGCTCTCCTTCCCATTCCCCTATCCCATCCCCATCTCCAACTTAACACCACATACTTTTACATTCTCTCTCTCTCTCTCTCTCTTCTCTCTCTGTCCTCTCTCTCTCTCCTCTGGCCTCCTCCTCCTCCTCAGTCATCAACTCTTCTCCCCCACCCCCACCCCAGCCCCTCTCGGGCATTTTTCATTGTGAATTGTTCATCCATAGAACTGACGCCATCATTGCCGTGAGAGCTCTGTCCTGACTCTGACTGTTGATCAGCTGACAAACATCGGCTATTTCCTTTCATAGTTACATCTGAGACGAGGGAGTGGCGTGGATGGGTGGTCCAAAAAGGGTCTTGGGATCCGCCCACGGTGTGTGTGTGTGGAAGGGGAAGGACTGGATGGGAGATGTGGAGGAGGCAGGGGGGGGGGGGGGGCGGGCGATGTGCTTAAAGTGAAATTTTGCCAGTGGACCGGAGGAGGGGAGGGGAGGAAAGGGGGCGGAGGGAGAATTTCAAAGTCTCCAAGCCCAGCAGACAACAGGAAAATGAAGCATCTGGTGGGTCGTGCTTGCATACAGTAAAAAGGAACGGACATTAGATCTGCCTCAGAGTCAGGTATGACAGGGTCAAGGGCTGGAGTGTGCGGTGTTTTGGTATTGGTTGATCTTCTGACAAAAGCCAGGTGCATCTTGGAGTTTCGGCCTAAACTGTAACCGTGGTTTCGGACCTCTTACACTTCCGTTTTCAACTACCGCGAGTTAAGAGGCGGGACTGGAAGCGGCCAAAACATCCAAGTTTTTGACCACGTTGTAGATCTAGTTGCTGCTGGGGACAGCCTGTGTGATTGTGATACTCCGTGCTAGTATTCTTCTTCTTCCACAGAGCAGCCGCCATCAATGAGTTTATCTTGCTGCTTTTTGAAGGTTTGAATTGCTGGTTGTCACAGTGTCAGGAAAACGTCAATAACTATGGTATTGCACTTGAAGTATTGACAGTTTGATCTTGAGCCCTCAATAAAAGACTAAAGGATAGCAACATAATTTCGCCTGAACTAGACCGAACTCAGTCATTTCAATACAAGATTATAGCACTGCATATGCATGTATTAGTGTATGCATGCTTACGATGATTGTCTGTTTCTCCATTCAACATGTGCTAGAACTAGTCTGTTCCTCCATTCTACGTGCTCGAGCTATTTAATCTCAGACTTGACCGTTAACCCCCCCCCCCCCCCCCAAGATCTATCTCCTGAATGACAAAACAGTGTTCCTTGA
>JAMYXO010001874.1:2500-15000 GCA_033310375.1 Conus canariensis | reverse complement strand
TTCCATGTTTTCGGGTCATTGTGGAGTCAAACGTACTCTGCAACGTGTGTTGTCTTCATTTTTTTGGCCTGGTGTTAGTGTGCAAGTTTCAAAATATTGTCAATCATGTGATGTCTGTCAGAAAACAATTCCCAAAGGTCGTATACCATTTGCACCTTTGCAAAGAATGCCAGTCATTACTGAACCATTCAGTCGTGTTTGTATTGATTTGGTTGGTCCATTTCATGTTTCCAATTCTGGTTTTCGTTATGTGCTCACTGTCATGGATGTTGCTACCAGGTATCCTGAAGCTGTACCTTTGAAAAAGATTGATACCATTTCTGTGGCAGAAGCATTATTTTCTATTTTTTCCAGAATGGGACTTCCTGATGAAATATTATCTGACTTGGGTACTCAGTTTGTGTCAGATCTCATGGAAGAAATATTTCGTTTACTTTCAATTTCTGCATGTACTACATCTCCATACCATCCACAGTCGAATGGCCTTGTGGAAAGATTTAATGGTACTTTCAAGATGATGTTGAAGAAAGTTTCTAAGGAAAGACCATCAGACTGGGATCGATACATTCCAGCCATACTTTTTGCCTACAGGGAATTGCCAAATGAGAGCACAGGTTTCTCTCCTTTTGAGTTGCTTTTTGGTCGTTCACCAAAAGGACCTATTAGCATCCTGTCAAAGTCATGGTCTGGGGACAATGTGTCTCAAGAAGAAAAAAATGTTTTTGATTATGTTTTTACTTTACAAAATCGTATAGCAGATGCATGTCGTATTGCCCAAGAAAATGCTTATAACAGTGCAACTACGCATAAAAAGTATGCTGATCGTGGGGCAAAGATGCGTGTGTTTTCTGTGGGTGACAATGTGTTGGTGCTTTTGACAGATGACAAGAGCAAGATGCATGTGATGTGGAAAGGACCATTCGTCGTCATTGAAAAATGTTCTGATGTCAATTACAGAATTGATATGAATGGTGTGAAGAAAATTTTCCATGTTAACATGTTGAAAAAGTACTTTCACAGGTCTGATGTTATGATCAACAAGGTTGCTGTCCCTGATAAGATTTCAGCATTGGCATGTGACATTTCATGTCTGTTACGAATGGATTGTGTGACAGAACATTTGCAACGTCTTGACAAACCTGTGTTTCACAAGGTGCCTGTAATTCATGAAACTGCTGTTGGTGTAGTTCAGGACACTGGTGATGATGTTATTCAACTGCCTACATTATCCTTAAAAGGTGAAACTTACGAGGATGTCAAGATCAACGAGGACTTGAAACCATCTCAGGTGGCTCAACTAAAGTGTTTACTACAGGATTATACAGATGTACTTACAGACAAACCAGGATCTGCAGTTGGTGTTGAACCTCATAGAATACGGTTGACAACAGATGTTCCTGTACGAATGAAGTCGTATCCTTTACCTTTTGCAAAAAAGCAAATTATTGAAAGAGAGGTACAGGTCATGTTGGATCTTGGGGTCATTGAAAAGTCAAGTTCTCCATATGTGGCTCCTGTGGTGCTGGTTTCAAAACCAGATGGTTCAGTCAGATTTTGTATTGATTACAGGGCTTTGAATAAATTGACTGTTTTTGATTCTGAACCAATTCCTGATGTGGAGGATTTGTTTTGTCAACTGAGTCAAGCCAAGTATTTTGTGAAAATTGTTGCGGTGGTCTTTGGCGATCCAGCAATACAGTTTCAGGGTTGATCCAATTTCAGGGTCCAGCAATGTGATTGCTGACATTTTGTCTCGACAGTAATAAGCAGTGTGTGTTTTCAAGTTTGCTGTTGAAAGTTGAATTTATATGTTTGTATTTGAGTAATGGAATGTTGTTGTGTGCAATATTGATTACTTGCGGTAGTGATAGTTGATGTTGGCTTTGGATAATTTTTTTTGGAAACAATGTTTTTATAAATATACCTTTTTCTGTTCGCATGTACTCATGTCATTTTGGGAAAGTATTTTTTCAGAATACTGTCAATGGTGTATTTTTTTTGTGAACTCCTATACTCTTCTTTGAAAAAATTTGATGAATCAAATTTTTTTATCGGAGGTTGGGGGGTGTCATGTGAATGAGGAAAAAGTGATGTGAATGGAAAAGTTTCATATCAATTAAGAGATTTTGTAATTTTTGCAATTGTGGAATGGAACCTACGGGTTTGATGCTTTTTTGTATTCATGGAGTGCAACCGCCAGTGATGCGGAAGAGTAGGACGCTGAGTGGATTGTGAAGTGTGTTCACCCAATGTGAGGAAGGGTGGAAGATTATTGTTACTTCAGAGGAGCTCTGGACACAGACATAGGAGGATGTCTGATTGTAACCCTCTTTGGGTTTAACATAGGACTAGGATTGTCCGATGCAACCCTGGGTTGGGTGTGCTATATTATTGGACTGGTTTGTCCGATGCAACCCTGGTTTGGGTGTGCTTAACCCTTGGTGGGTGTAATATGCCTGGCGTGGCAAGTTCACTCGAGTATAGAGTGTAGATGTAGACTGGAAGTCTACTAGGGTAGGCTTGTCGCTTATTCCCTAGAAGGTGAGTACCAGTTGGGGTTGTAAACTGGTTAAAGCAATTACAGTAAATGTGTAATTGTAATGATAACAGAAGTTTGATAATTATACAGATTTGATGATATTGCGCTATTTGGGAAAAAGAGAAAGATGAATGTTGAACGCGAAAAGAGAAGAATTGAAAAATAAATAAATAAAATATTGTTGTATAAAGATTTCTCTCTGTACCCCAACTGTAGGTAGGAATAGGTTGGCGGAACAAGACTCATGTGAGTATTCTATATTGATCTTGGAGTGAATGTGAAAGGAGTTAAAAAGGAGCTATGAATAATAAGAGAAAGAGAGAATAAATAAAATTCATTTTAGAGGTTAACCCTGGACCTAGGGTTTCGTTACAGAATCCCTCAGCGTCCAGTGGTGGTCCAGTGGTGGTCCAGTGGTGGTCCAGTGGTGGTCCAGTGGTGGTCCAGCGGTGGTCCAGGCTTGAGCTGTACGAGCCTAGTCAGAGTCCAGGCTGTGGTGGTCCAGAGGTGGTACAGCCAAGTGAAAGAAAGCTCCTCGACAAGTCAAGATGACTTGTCTTTATTGATACTATTTAATATAAGAACTGATAGTGTAACATGTGTGTGAGTGTGTTGGATTTTTGGTAAAACTTTGAATATTGCATTATTGTTTCTATGTGGGGAATTATCTTGTGAAGAGAAGAAATAATTGTTGGAAAATGCAGTGAAATGCAAAGAATAATTAAAACCCTTTTCTTTGTGAGTAAAGGGAGCATTTTATAGAAAACTCAGTTCAATTGTGGTAGTGCTCCTTTGGGTGAATGGAGTGATTGCGTGTTGTGTACGAAGTAAGCATACTGTGTTTGTGAATGCAAGTGTGTATGTTCACAAACATGGGTGTGTGACAATGATGATGATGATGATGATGATGATGATGATGATGATGATGATGATGATGATGATGACAATTACGAAAAAGGAGGCATAGCAGGACCAATACGGGATAATGCAAGAAGACCACGAAAATCTATCTTGAAAATTAAAAGACCATTTTCGTCCCTCAGCCTTTCCACTCCGTCCTTAACTCTCTCACCAATCAAGCGACACTTTGCCCCCCTCCGCTTCCTTCCCCTTGCTACCTATCCCCCCTTGTTGCTACTACGTTTGCTGCTGCTGCTACAGCAACGGGCTGCTACTACGCTGTTGTTGTTGTTGTTGTTGCTGCTGCTGATGATGATGATGTTGTTTTTTGTTGTTGAATACTTTTCTAGCGTCTACCCAGTATTACACTCTTCTTTACACAACAGGGTTCCTACTTGGGTAGAGCCCACTGAAGAGCTGCCTTCTGACGCCATGTTCGATCGTTACCATGTCATTCAGTCAGTGCAGTTCACTCAGATTTTTTACCTACATTCTTTCGATTTTCTTTTTCACGCAGGGTGCAGGCTATGTGTAAGGTGTCACCCACTTGAATAGTCAAACTGGCCTTCTCTTCCGAATGTTGGTGATGGGATTTTACGGTAGGAGTGTGCAAGATGTTTCGTGTGTGTTCACACGCGGAGCCTCGATGTAAAGTCACATTCGGAAGAGCTTTTCGGGGAAATGTAGTCAGATCCAATGTAAACTGTCAGTGAACCCCCTCCCCCCCCCCCTCCACACACGCACACACACACACACACACACACACACACACACACACACACACACACACACACACACACACACACACTCACTCCACCCTTCCTCCCTCGTATGCCGAAACAGCTCAACGGAGATTTCTTCTTCTTTTTCCTCGTTCGCCATCCCGTTAGATGAGCAGCCCGGTGTCCTCGATGAAGGCTGCCGTCCGTCGCAGTTTCTCCAGGGTGCCGTACAGCTTGGCTTCCACTGCTGTCGGTGTTGGCCAGTACTTTCTCCTGGATGCTGCATACGTCGTACAGACTTGAAGGATGTGGTCAGCTGTCATTGGTCCCTCACCACAGGGGCACTCTCCACTCTGTCCAATGCCAAATTTTGTGTGCATGTGGTGGAGCAGGCGATTGTGTCCAGTCCCCAGGCGGAAGATCTTGACCTGTTCCCGTCGTCCCAGCAAATGGTATGTGTCTTCTGGGTTGTATTTGGGATGCAGGAGGCGCCATTTTATTCCTTGTTGTGCCTTGATGATTGTCTTAATTTCATCGTATGACACCAGGTTGTTGGCCTGCTCCTTCTGTGCACCATCTTTTGCCAGAATGTCCGCTTTTTCGTTGCCTCTGATGCCAGAGTGTGCTGGTACCCATTGTATCACCACTTTCTCCACTCTGGCACTCAGGGCAACAAGGGCTGAAGTGATATGGTTCTGTTCTTTGCAGCGGGAGTTCTTGAGGGCTTGGAGCACGGAGAGAGCGTCAGAGAAGACCACCACCTGCCCTGTTGTTCTTTTGGAGTTCTGCAAGACTGTTGTGGCTGCCTCACAGAGGGCTTCTCGCTCAGCTCGGAAGTTGGTGGAGTATTTTCCTGTTGGAATCTACAATGTCTATTGCCCTCAAGATCGTGATCTTTCCCTCACATACATGAACATCCCAGACAACAACTGCGTGGTGGTGGGTGATTTTAACAGTCACTCAGAGAGATGGGGCTATGAGGAGACGGACAAGAGAGGCGAAGAAGTTGAGGATGGGGAGATTGACACACATCTTCATCTCATCAACCAAGAAGATGATGAACCCACCTTTTACTCTAGACGCTGGATGACCACATCAACACCAGATCTAGCGTTCGCCACCAACGACCTGTTCGTCAGGACCACAAGAACAGTCCTCAACCAGCTTGGAGGAAGTGACCACAAGCCCGTCAAACTCTCTATCAACCTCAACTTACAGTGTCCACAAGCAAAGTGTTTTCCCCGCTGGAATTACAGAAAGGCGGACTGGACTCTCTTCGAGACCCTCACAGATACACACACAAAGCCAATCAACATCAGGCAGAAGGACTCAAACAAGATGGTTCGAGACTTCACAAAGGCCGTCTTGAAAGCTGCTACAGAATCCATCCCAAGAGGAGCACGTAAAGACTACAAGCCCTACTGGACGGAGGAACTCCAGAATCTGGAAGATGCTGTTACGGAAGCCAGGGACAGAGCAGAAAAGCAGCCATCACTGGAGAATAACATAGCGCTGAAGGAAGTAACTGCCAGATACAAGCTGTCCTGCGCACAAGCTGCAAGAAAAAGCTGGCAAGAGAAAACTGAAAGCCTAAATCTCGACAGGGATGGCAGCAAGCTGTGGAAACTGGCTAGAACCCTCTGTAATGAAACAACAAGTCACACCACTATAACAATACAAGAGAATGGAAATTACCTCTCTGGAAAGAAAGCAGCAGACCACTTCATAGACGTCTATGAAAACATCAGCAATCTGGAAGTCCCTCCTGAACATAGAGCTGCAGTGCACAGGGCCCAAGGTGAACTTCATGAGGAAGAGCCCCAAGAGGAAGTCATGACCACAGCTTTCACAGAGAAAGAGCTGGAGGAAGCGTTGCAGAGCCTCAACCTGAAGAAGTCACCTGGACCAGACGGAATCACAAATGAAATGATTCTGCATCTTGGGATGAAGAGCAAGGCAGTCCTTCTAAAAATCTTTAACTCCAGCTGGAAGACAGGATCAGTACCACAGTGTTGGAGGGAAGCAGACATGATCCCCATTCAAAAAAAGGGAAAGGACAAGTCGAAGGCTGAGAGCTACAGACCCATCAGCCTTACAAGCTGCTTAGGGAAGCTGATGGAGAGACTTGTCAACACAAGGCTTGTCTGGCACCTTGAGGAGCATCAGCTGCTGAGCCCTGAACAGGCAGGCTTCCGCCAACACAGATCAACAGAAGACCAGATCACATTCATCACGCAAAGCATTGAGGACGCTTTCCAAGAAAAGAAGAACACGCTTGCTGTCTGGATTGACATGGAGAAGGCGTTCGACAAAGTCTGGAAGGACCGACTTAGGCTCAAACTACGGCGATGTGGTGTGTCTGGGAGGATGTACACCTGGATCAGCCAGTACCTACACAATCGCCAAGCCCGAGTCAAGATTCAGGGCCAGAAAAGCAAGAAGAAGGTGCTGAGACAGGGAGTACCACAAGGAGGAGTCCTTTCGCCAACGCTGTTCCTCATCTTCATAGATGACATCGTCAGAGAACTGCCAAAAGGGGTCAGAGGAGCGATCTACGCAGATGACCTGGTGCTTTGGTGCTCTGAAGAGTACACCACCACAGCACAGGTACGCCTCCAGACTGCGCTCAACAAGATCAGCGACTGGACCAAGGAATGGCTTGTCTCTGTCAACTCAAGCAAAACAACCTACACAGTCTTCAGCATATCCAGCAAGAAGCAAGAGGCGAAGCTGACACTGGACAACCAAAGGCTTGCAGAGGAACCCACACCTACCTACCTGGGAGTGACCTTTGACCGCAGGCTCACTTGGAAACAGCAGATCACCAGATGCGGTAGCAGGGCCAAGTTGAGACTGGCGATCATGAGGAAACTTGCGGGGACGGACTGGGGGGCTGACGAACGTATCCTGAAGAGACTCTATACAGGGAGAGTCCGACCTGTAGCTGAGTACGGGACGTCAGCATGGGCATCAGCTGCAAAGTCTAACCTCAACCACCTCAATAAGATACAGAACCAAGCTCAGCGTGTCATAATTGGCGCCATGAGATCCACCCCAATCCTGAAGATGGAAGAGACTACTGGGCTACAGTCATTGGAGGACAGAAGGGACACAAAGATCCTCATCCAAGCAGCAAAATTCAAACGCCTTGAAAACCATCCAATGAACAACAGAATGAGCAGACCCACCAAGAGCCGGTTGAAAAGAGGCAGCTTCATCCGCCAGTCAAGACGCCTTGAAAACGGAGATTTAATCCTGCTACCCCAGGATCCCCAGGATTACAAGTCCGGTTAGACCTGTCGACGAGAAAACTGATTGACAGAACAGAGAAAATTGTGCTGTATGGTCAGAACGTTGATCAGATTATCTGCGTGAACTGGATTGACTGGAGTTGAACCAGTATGTTTTGCTGGAAGACATGTTTGTCAAAGCTTTGTATTTCACTGCTGCTTCTTTGATTAAAAGTGTATGTAAGCAATAACAGAGAAAAAAAAGATAACAGTGGTTGGTATGAAAACGAAATGTGCTCACAAGAAAAGATGAATCGAAACGCTACTTGACCTTATTTCAACGCTCTAAACTCCAGATACAGAAGATGGAAACAGATGTATACTTGAAAGGAAAAAATGCAAACAACCCTTAAAATGTTTGAAAAAAGAGCCTGATATCAAAGAATAACTGACTTTGAAAAGTCTAGTGGCGGTTCCAAGTTATTCTGAAATACACGTTTGACCGTAAACAGTAGAATAGTGATATAGAACAGTAGACCTCTAGAACAATGGTTTGCAAAGGATCAAGGATTTGGGCTGCACAGTCAATTGTCGTTTCCTTGCTTGACGATGATTCTGAATTGCCGGCACGTGATATCGATGGCCAATGTGACACTTGTCTCTGGCAGCTTACTTCCGAAGCCTTGTTTATAACGATGTCCAGTCTGTCCCTCCACCAGTTATACTTGATGATCATCGGTCTGGGTCCTCCTGTTCCCGCTGTGGCATTGACGATAGGTCTGGACAATATCGTCCACGTTCTGTCGGCACCCTCCACACCTTTCAGCACCTCTCTCACCACTCTGGCTCAAGACTAAAGTTATCCATCTGCCTAGCCAGATTAGAGACTTTTTCTTTTAGTTTTTCAGCTGCACTCTTTTCAGGACATGAGAATGAAAATCTCGCCTCCATTTTACTCGAAAAACCCTAAATGCCTTAAAATCCAGTATTTGTTTTCAACAAGAAAACCCACCCCAAAAATCTAACTAAAATATCTTCACAATTTGAATTGTTTAAATGACAGTCTTAAATAATATTCCTTTCTTAAATCAATACGAATGCATTGTCGGTGAAAGCAACTGCTTCTGAAGATGTGCGCGTGTGTATTTCACTATATTTAGGTATGTGAGTACAATCGTATGTGTTGATGGTGGAATTTGTCGTGAGCTACTGTATTTTCTGTATATGTGTTAGTCTGAAAAAAAATTTCGTCTGTCTCCTTCTTCTTTCAAGTCCCTGACAATCGTCGTCAGCTTCCTCATGTCTTTCTTTTGTTGCCGGTTTCTATTTTCGCGCAGAGTTCATTCACATCGGCGGCTGTGTCCTGTTTCAGTGTCGAACACTTATGGTTCCCCTCTTTCAGCATACTGCTGTGCCTGTCTGTCTGTTAACTATTTGTGCTAGAGTGTCCAGTATTATTTTTTAATGAAATGCATTTTTTTTTTATTCGTGGTTTCCTTACGCCGAAATCTTTCACATTATTGTTCATTTTGTAGGTGAATAGCTTCATGTATTTGTTGGGCAGTATCTGATAGCTCATCTCTTAGAGAGAGAGAGAGAGAGAGAGAGGAGAGAGAGAGAAAGAGAGAGAGAGAGAGAAAGTTCTCTATTTCATCGGTTTGAAGAGAGAATGGAAAAAGGTAAGAGTTGAGACAGACAGACAGACAGACAGACCAGACCAGACAGATAGACAGACAAGACAAAGACAAAGACGTGACAGATGTTACTTGCTCGGAAGCCCACGTGCACAAACACATGTCTTTCGAGGCATTTCGAGATGTTAATGTGTCCGTATGTAATGCGAACACCGAAACACTATGTCACGCCACAACCTACGTCATCACACTCGCCTCGCTCCCTTCCTCCCCTTCCACCCCCATCCACACCCCATTCCCCTCCCTGTCAACCTACCCCCGTTCCCTTTTAAATGTCATACTTTACACATGAAGGATGCATGGGAGGAGGGAGGAAGGGCGGGGGGGGGGGGGGGGGAGTCGGGAAGGGGGGGGGGGGGCAACAAAATGAGTTCTGTTTGTGCAAAAAAGATACAACGTCACAATCGCCGTCGTTGTTCTCCCCCTTCGCATTTTCTTTCCTTTTTTTTTTTTTTCCTTTTTTGTGTGTTTCTTTTTTTTCTTTTTTTTTTCTTTTTTGTATTATCTTTATTTGTTTTTACCGGCGAAGAGTCAGGGAAAGATGAAGGAGAAAAAAATTAATGAGTTGAAATACGACCGGCAATGTCTGACACCCGTTTCTGGTTCATATCCTTCCACATTCCGCTGCCTTCAGAAGCGTCTGTGTACGCCCTTTATTTATCTGTCTGTTTTGTTTTACTTCACTTTTCCTTTTTCTTCTTCTTGTATAACAGCGTTGTAAACACCAAAGGGAATGAAACGGGCAAGGCCCGTACCATGCTTTGTTTTACTGTCCTCGCTTCTCCTCTCTTTTCCTTTGCTTTCTTTTCTTTTTTTTCAGTATCTGAATGTAATTTATTTGGTGTTTTGTATTTTTGAAGCTGTGTACAAAAGGCTATGAAGTGGTACAACCACTCATTTGCGCAAACAGTGGAAATTTGGGCTCCAGAGAACAGTTACGATTTCTAACATCCAGTCTGCGAACGTTTTATGAGATTTAATCTTCTGCGTATCTGTTTAATCCGATTGTACATTGAACTAACCCTAGCCATATCGATAGTCATGTCCCTGTCTAAGAGTTCACTTTGATAGACCTAATTAAGAGCTTTCAAGACCGTTCTAGAAAAAAAAGGCAATGAATACAATTATATATGTACGTACAGCATTAATCATCTGTGAGGAGATTGTGTCTTTTTCCGGCGACTTTGCTCTCTCTCTCTCTCTCTCTCTCTCTCTCTCTCTCTCTCTCTCTCTCTCTCTCTCACACACACACACACACACACACACATACACACACACACATACACACACACACACACACGCACGCACGCACGCACGTACGCCAAGTACTGTTTGGCGAGATGGAGAAACAGACATACAAGGAACATAGAGACAGCCATACACAGAGGCAGACACAAGGGGCAGATTGACAGCCATACACAGTGCCAGACGCAAGGGACGGATTGACCGACATACACAGCGACAGAAACAAGGAATAGAGAAACAGACACACACACACACACACAGAGGCAGAGACAAGGAACAGAGAAACAGACATAAAAACAGGCAGACACAAGGTACAGAAAGACAGATATATGTGGAAACAAAGACAAGGAACATAGATACCCCACACACACACACACACACACACACACACACACACACACATACAGAGAGAGAGAGAGAGAGAGAGAGAGAGAGAGAGACTGGGACGCACACGCTCAGACACCAAGGACAGAAACTATTAAGACACGGAATGAAGAGAACTCTCATGCACAGAAGATAATGGGTCCCTGTCTCACACACCCTTCCCCTCTGTCGCTTCCCGCCTTTTCCACCAGGGGCAATCACCCACATTGACAGCAAGATGTCATTTGCATACCGGGTGATTGACATCTCCCATTCGGGCCTACCCTTCTTCATTACTGACCCAGAATTGTACGCTTCGGCGCTTTCACACGAGCAGACAGGAAAGAACTCATAACAATGGAGAGTGCAACAGAGCCGGGCAGAACCCGAATATATGACACGACAAGACAAGCATGCTTGAATGGGGTTGTTTTGCATTGAGAGAGACAAGATGGGACAGAAAGCAGGCAGAGACCAGGGGAGGTAATGATGATGATGATGGGAATCATTGGGGAAATATACGCCTGTAGCCCCCTCCACTCATTGTCCACCCCCTCCAATCCCATGGTTACTTTTGATTAAAATGAAATCTAAAAATGCCTTGATGATCACATTCCCATTTAGATTAAAAGTTTTTAAAATTTTGTAATTGAAAAATCATGTGCAAATATTTTTTGTTTCGAAAATCTGTCGTTAAAGCCTAAGAATTAGATCCACTATCCTCTAACTCGCTGCCTAAATCTTAATGATTGAAGTATAGAAAGACAGAAATATATGGAGACAAAGACAAGGACCATAGATACAGACACACACACACACAGAGGCAGACACAAGGAACAAAGAGAGAGAGAGAGAGAGAGAGAGAGAGACAGAGACAGACAGACAGACAGACAGACAGACAGACAGACAGACAGAGAGACGGAGAGGAACATCAATACAGATCTACACAGAAGCAAAGGCCAAGTTCAGAGAGAGAGAGAGAGAGAGAGAGAGAGAGAGAGAGAGAGAGAGAGAGAGAGAGAGAGAGAGAATAGACAGAGACTGAGACACACATGCTCAGACACCAATGACAGGAATTCTTAAGACACAGAATGCACAGATAATAGGTCCCTATCTCATCACACGCCCTTCCTCTCTGTCACTTCAGGCCTTTTCCACCAGGGGCAATCACCCACATTGACAGCAAGATGTCATTTGCATACCGGGTGATTGACATCTCCCATTCAGACCTACCCTTCTTCATTACTGACCCAGAATTGTACGCTTCGGCGCTTTCACGCGAGCAGACAGGACAGAACTCATAACAATGGAGAGTGCAACAGAACCGGGCAGAACCCGAGTATATGACACGACAAGACAGGCATGCTTGAATGAGGTTGTTTTGCATTGAGAGAGACAAGATGGGACAGAAAGCAGGCAGAGACCAGGGATGATGGTGATGGGAATCATTGGGGAATATACGCCTGTTGCCCCCTCCACTCATCGTCTACCCCCTCCAATCCCATGGTTACTTTTGATTAAAATAAAATCTAAAAAATGCCTTGATGATCATATTCCCATTTAGATTAAAAGGTTTTAAAAATTTGTAATGGAAAAATCATGTGCAAATATTTTTTGTTTCGAAAATCTGTCGTTAAAGCCTAAGAATTAGATCCACTATCCTCTAACTCGCTGCCTAAATCTTAATGACTGGAGTATAGAAAGACAGAAATATATGGAGACAAAGACAAGCAACCACAGATACAGACACACACTCAAAGAGGCAGACACAAAGAACAAAGAGAGAGAGAGAGAGAGAGAGAGAGAG
>JAMYXO010001873.1:0-26780 GCA_033310375.1 Conus canariensis | reverse complement strand
TTGCATCAAAAGTATGTATAATAATGTTAAAGTTAAGATACGGTGTGGATAAAAACTAACTGATTTCATCATGTGCACTAATGGAGTTAAGCAAGGTGATGTCTGCAGTCCTGTTTATTTGTTGTTGTTGTTGTTGTTGTTTTGTTTATTGATGAACTCGCGATAGAAATAATTGAAAATGGTAAGCATGGTGTGATGTTTTCGATTGATTATTTTGATTATTTTATTATTAGCAGATGATATATTATTTTCAGAAACAATCATTGGTTTGCAAACACAGTTCAATAATCGGCAACGCGCAGCTTTTTCTCTTGATCTAAAAGTGAATTTAAGCAAAAGCAACACAACTGTGTTTAGAAAGGTGGCTACTTAGCAGCAAGAGAAAATTGGACATATAATCAACTGTGATGCCTGTCGTAAATGCTTATAAATACTTAGGCATACCGTTTTCAACAAAACTCAGTTTAGCGTCGCGGACTCCCGGCTGGGAGGTCGTGGGTTCGAATCCCATCAGAGTCATGTGGGTTTTTCTGCCCCGACCGGCTCCTACCCAGAGTTGAGTTTGCTGCGGACTCAGTTGAGAAGACTGGGACCACACAATCGAGTTTCATCCACTTCATGGATGCGTCTCTGAGATTGTTGCTCACATTTCTTGACCAACACTGCAGATGTCTGTATTTCTCGGGCCTGGTTGACGCCGGATATATTATGATAGGAAGCGTAGAGTACAGCCATGTCATGTAGTCTCAGACTGAAGTGGAAATCCGTAGCATCATCTTAATCATCCTCATTCCCATTGATCAAGCATAAAAAAAAGTCTCAAATTCTGTGGCCCTTCATGTTCTGCTCTCATGGTGACCTCAGTTTTGATGTCCTCTCCACGTCTGTGGCCTTGGTTTGGTTCCGTCTGAGTCACCGGTATCGGCGAGTCCATGGGGGCTGTCGTTGGACGGACGTGGTGGCGTCCTCCGGAGCGAGCGCTCACTCACGCCGGCTCTGCGACTAAGATATGTTTGTCGTCAGTAGGGGGCTTAGTATGTGGTGTCCTGCGTATGTTAGATCAGAACAGGCGCCACTGAACACCACCGAAGTGACTCGGCGGCAGTGCAGTGTCTCCTCCGATGGTTTGCCTCTTGACGACTTGACATTGACTGCTCCCTGTGGATTCCTGGTGCCGGGGCTGCGGCGGGGCCGACCGGGCTGTGGCTGTGGACGGGGTGTCGGAATGAGCGGCTTGGGTGCAATGCCTCTGAGGTGGCGCAGAGGTTGGGACAGCAAAAACAAAAACAAAACCAAAACTCAGTTTCACATCGATGTGCAATGACCTGGTAAGTAAAGCAAAGAAAGCGCCGCACTGCATTATGAGAAAAGTGTATATTTTGAAGAACACTAGTTTAGATTTATGTTGAAGTTATTTGAGTCACAGGTTCAACCCATTGCTTAGTATGGCGCAGAACTTTGTAGATGATGCAGCCCGGCATTGTGAAAAGGTGCATCTATTTGCCTTATCCATGAGTTTGTCTATGGGAGTCTAAGGGACATCCTATCTATTTAAATTCAGTATTAAGCTGTATTCCATACTGGTTGAAATTAATACCAAAAAAAAGAAAAAAAAAGAATGATCACAGACTACCTCGGAAGGCCTATATGATACTATACGACCTAGATGCAAGAGACAAAGGAAATTGGGCTTCAAAAGTCAGTTGTAAATTATATCAATTTGGATATGGTTGTATCTGGATAAACCAAGGCGTGCAAAATGATAAATCATTTCTATGTTTAATGTAAAGGCAGCTTAATTACATGCAACTGGCAGATATGGCACGCTCATGTCAAGAATAACAATAGACTTACCATGTATCGTACATTTTGTTCACTACACGACGTCAAACGTTAACTCCAAATGGGTTAAGGTAGACACTTGAAGTTGACAATACCAAATTTAGACTGGTAATTTCAGACATAGCAGAACACCGGTATCGTTATAGTAAATATACTGGGATGGATTTGACTTGTCCATTATGCACAAAATGGAAAAGAGGACGAACTTCATTTTGTTTTGTGCTGCTGTTAATTATCCAGTCTAAGAGCGCAACACATACCAACAAAGTTTTCCAGGGATCACTGTCAGTTTTGGTTAAGTCTTCTTATAGCATCTCAGAATGAAAGCGCAGTAAGAAATTTCTCAATTTACTACAGGCCACGGGGGCTTAGAGCACACGGAGGCAGACTTCTGTCCCAATCTAAACCTGGATGGTGGGGGTGGGGAATGTCAGACCCATCAAAAGCATGCCTCCATGATCACAGGGAACTATCATCAGCACCATCATCTACAAACTCCATGATCATAGGGAACTATCATCAGCAACAACATCTACACACTATCATCAGCACCATCATCTACAAACTATCATCAGCACCATCATCTACAAACTCCATGATCATAGGGAACTATCATCAGCACCATCATCTACAAACTCCATGATCATAGGGAACTATCATCAGCACCATCATCTACAAACTATCATCAGCACCATCATCTACAAACTCCATGATCATAGGGAACTATCATCAGCACCATCATCTACAAACTCCATGATCATAGGGAACTATCATCAGCACCATCATCTACAAACTATCATCAGCACCACCATCTACAAACTATCATCAGCACCACCATCTACAAACTATCATCAGCACGACCATCTACAAACTATCATCAGCACCACCATCTACAAACTATCATCAGCACGACCATCTACAAACTATCGTCAGCACCACCATCTACAAACTATCATCAGCACCACCATCTACAAACTATCACCAGCACCACCATCTACAAACTATCACCAGCACCACCATCTACAAACTATCATCAGCACCATCATTTACAAACTATCATCAGCACCATCATCTAGAAACTATCACCAGCACCACCATCTACAAACTATCATCAGCACCATCATTTACAAACTATCATCAGCACCATCATCTAGAAACTATCATCAGCACCACCATCTACAAACTATCATCAGCAAACTCCTCGGCAAAGTTAGTTGCAAAGTGAGGTGATTGAAGGCGGAAATTGAAACAGATTTCAAACGTTTTTTTGGTAATAACTCCGCCAGCTAACAATTCTGGACAACCAAATTACAAGACAACACACGACGCGTTTTGACTTTAGGTCTTGTTCAGGCAAGATAAACAACACTCTGGACAACGAAAATATCTGTCTGTCTGTCTGTCTGCAAAGCAAGATAAACAACACTCAGGACAACGAAAATATCTATCTGTCCGTCTGTCTGGCAAGATAAACAACACTCGGGACAACGAAAATATCTATCTCTCTGCCTTCCAGGCAAGATAAACAACACTCAGGACAAAGTTGACAAAGATAAGTGACTGCTCGTTCTTCAGGTTCTTTGTCAGGAGCGTTGTTTCTCTTGCCTGAAGAAGACCTAAGAGGCCGAAACGCGTCGTGTTTTGTCTTGTAATTCGTTTGTTTATGGTAACTGGCGGAGTTATTTCAAATACCTTTTAATTTTTTTTCCCTCATGAGAGGTAAGTACAGCGCATTAGCACTCTGACTCCATTCCCGTGAAGCCGACAATCCCCGAGAGATTTTCTGCCCCTGATCATATCTGAATTCATTTGTTGATTATGTCCTGGCTAATGGAATCAACGTGACAAGTTTAAATGACATCGGGCTGAGAAAGAAGGTGGTGGCCGTTATGGTGGTGATGGTGGTGGAGACCACCAGGTATTTGTGAAGAGTTTAAAGGTAAGCTGATACTGTCATTTATATTGAATTAAAAAAAGGAAAATAAAAAATGATTGTAAGGTCTTTATCACACACACACACACACACACACACACACACACACACACACACACACACACACACACAAAATCACTCCCTCACCCTCCCACCCATCCAACCACACGCACGCATGCACGCACGCACGCATGCACACGCATGCACGCACGCGCGCGCGCGCGCGCGCGCGCACACACACACACACCCGTCCTTTCGCCCCCAAAGAGGTAATGGTATATCAGACCAGTGAAATATCCTTATAATGTTACTGGCTCCTTAATCATGTGAAATGCCAACAGTTGATGGCGAGGTCACTGTCTGTCGACCTTGTGGAGTACACCTGGGCAATGATGGGTCAGTGCAGCAGCACAACTTAGTTGGCGTCCATTGCATTTGTGGATATAGCTGTTATCATCATGTCTGGTCCAGTGTTGAAAAGTGACGACAACATGTACACATGTGGACAAAGTTCACGGGTCATGGTCTATAATTGACAGAGAAAAACGTAAAACAATCAAAGAAAGAAAGAAACAAACAAGAGGTAATTCCCTATAATTATGATAGGTCTCCCAGTCATGTGAGAAACAGTCTATTTTTCAAGCGGTCAGTTATCTGTAAATTACAAACAGCTGATGTCGATGTCTTGGTACGTAAGTCAAATGAAATACAGATAATTGATGATGACGTCATAGTCTCTCGCTTGAGTCAAACTCCCCTAATGATATCAATGACGTCATGGTCTATCAGCTGTAGGCGCTACACACAGCTGATGCCATGGTCTACCGGTCATGTGAAATATGCACAGCTGGTGATGGGTACATAGCCTGTGATTCAAATCAAATACAAATGGATAGTGATGATGATGCTCATTATAATGTTGATAATCCAGATCTCCTTGGCAATGGCGACTACGACAACTAAGCCTATGATGTCGATAATAATAATGATGATGATAATGATGATGATGATGATGATGATGATGACGGTCAAAGTACGGAAATAATCCTATGTCATGATCTGAATTCTACGCTCCACCCCCACCCCCATCTGAAACACACACACACACCTATGTCATGATCTGAATTCCACGCCTCCCCCACCCACATCCATGACAGGATCTGAATTCTACGCTATACCCCCCCCCTCCCCCCCTTCCCAAACACACACCTATGTCATGATCTGAATTCTACGCTATACCCCCCCCCCCCCCCTTCCCAAACACACACATATGTCATCATCTGAATTCTACGCTATACCCCCCCCCCCCCCCCACACACACACACACACACAAACACACACTCATGTCATGATCTGAATTCTACCCCCCCCTCCCCCGCACCCCCCCCCCCCCCACACACACACACCTATGTCATAATCTCAGTTCTACGCCTCTCCTCCCCCACACCTATGTCATAATCTCAATTCTACGCCTCTCCCCCCACCCCCACCCCCATGTCATGATCTGAATTCTACGTTCCAGCCCCCCCCCCCCCCCCCCCTCCCACACACACACACCCTACGTCATGATCTGAATTCTACGCCTCCCCCCCACCCCCCTCCCACCCCCACATGTCATGATCTGAATTCTACGCCTCCCCAAGACCCCCCCCCCCCCCCCCCCCACACACACACTACCTAATGATCTGAATTCTAAGCCTCTCCCCCAACACATACACCTATGTCATGATCTGAATTCTACGCCTCTCAGCCTCCACACCTATGTCATGATCTGAATTCTACGCCTCTCCTCTGCTACACCTATGTCATGATCTCAATTCTACGCCTCTCCTCTGCTACACCTATGTCATGATCTCAATTCTACGCCTCTCCTCCCCCACACCTGTGTCATGATCTGAATTCTACTTCCCCCCCTCACCCCCCCCCCCCCCCACACACGCACACCTATGTCATGATTTGAATTCTAGCCCCCACCCCCGCCCCGCCAGCTACGTCATGATCTGAATTCTACCCCCCCCCCCCCCCACACACACACCCATGTCGTGGTCTGAATTCTACGCCCCCCCCCCTCCCACACACACATACACCTATATCATGATCTGAGTTCTACGCCTCCCCCCACACTTATGTCATGATCTGAATTTTAACCCCCCCCCCCCCCCCCCCCACACACACACCTATGTCATGTTCTGAATTCTATGCCTCACCCAACCTATGTCATGATCTGAATTATACCCCCCCCCCCCCACACACACACACCTATGTCAGGATCTGAATTCTACGCCCCCCCCCCCCCCCCCCCCCACCTATGTCATGATCTCAATTCTACCCCTTCCACCTATGTCAGACTAATTCTACGCCACCCCCCCCCCTATTGTCATGATCTAATTTTAACCCCCTTCCACCACCTATGTCAGGATTCGAATTCTACCCCCAACATCATGACATAGGTGTGTGTGTGTGTGTGGGGGGGGGGGGGGGGGGGAGGGGAGGGGACGTGTAATTCAGATTATGACATAGGCGTGTGTGTGCGTGTGTGTGTGTGTGTGTGGGGGGGGGGGGGGTGAACGTATAATTCATAGATCATGACACCTCCGTCCATTATACCCGCTACCATGTTGTACGCTGCATTCCCGTCCTTTATACCTGCTACCATGTTGTACGCTGCATTCCCGTCCTTTATACCTGCTACCATGTTGTACGCTGCATCCCCGTCCTTTATACCTGCTACCATGTTGTACGCTGCATTCCCGTCCTTTATACCCGCTACCATGTTGTACGCTGCATTCCCGTCCTTTATACCCGCTACCATGTTGTACGCTGCATTCCCGTCCTTTATACCCGCTACCATGTTGTACGTTGCATTCCCATCCTTTATACCTGCTACCATGTTGTACGTTGCATTCCCGTCCTTTATACCCGCTACCATGTTGTACGTTGCATTCCCGTCCTTTATACCTGCTACCATGTTGTACGTTGCATTCCCGTCCTTTATACCTGCTACCATGTTGTACGCTGCATTCCCGTCCTTTATACCCGCTACCATGTTGTACGCTGCATCCGCCACCCCGTACCCTTAGCATACCCTGCTTCCACGTCCCACATGCCATACCCTGCTTCCACGTCCCACATGCCATACCCTGCTTCCACGTCCCACATGCCATACCCTGCTTCCACGTCCCACATGTCATACCCTGCTTCCACGTCCCACATGTCAAACCCTGCTTCCACGTCCCACATGCCATACCCTGCTTCCACGTCCCACATGTCATACCCTGCTTCCACGTCCCACATGTCAAACCCTGCTTCCACGTCCCACATGTCATACCCTGCTTCCACGTCCCACATGTCAAACCCTGCTTCCACGTCCCACATGTCATACCCTGTATTTGCTTCTCCCCACCCCCACCCCCATCCTTGTCACCACCAGCGTCCGAGCCCCTTGTCCCCCCACCCACGTCACGCCCGCCGATTGAACGAATGAATGACTGAACGACCGACTGACCGAAAGAATGACTGAACGACCGACTGACCGAGTGAATGACTGAAAGACCGACTTACCGAATGAATGACTGAATGACCGACTGACCGAAAGAATGACTGAACGACCAACTGACCGAATGAATGACTGAAGGACCGACGGACCAATTGAATGACCGAAAGAATGACTGAATAACCGGTTGACCGAATGAATGACTGAACGACCGACTGAATGACCTAAAGAATGACTGAACGACCGACTGACCGAATGAATGATTGAACGACCAACTGACCGACTAAATGATTGAAAGACCGACTGACCGAATGAATGATTGAACGACCAACTGACCGATTGAATGACTGAGCAACTGACTGAACAAGCGATCGACCAAACAAATGTACCAACGAATGACTGAATGACCGACTGAACGAATGAATGACTGAACGACCGACCGAACAAATTTACTAACGAATGACTGAACGACCAACTGAACGGATGAACAAATGAGCTTGCGACCGATCGACCGAACAAACGCACGGGAAAACAAAACAAACAAACAAACAAACAAACAAAACCCACTTAAAAACAGCAACAAACCAACGAACAATGAAATGAATGTAGGAAAGAAAGGAATGAATGAAGACAGAAACCAAAACCCAAAAGAGTGACCAGTAGTGCAGTAAACAATGGACAGAACATAAACGATTGTAGGGGGGGAAAACGAAGGCTGGGCACTGTCTGAAAAGGAAACGTGACAAAGAGGGCTTCACAAACAATGACACAAAGAGGGGAAAGGAAGTTAGGCGGGAGGGGGTGGGGTGGGGTGGAGGAGTAAGGAAAACTGGGGTGGGGGAAGAAAGAGAAAGAGAGAGGGAAAGAAGGCGTGCATGTGCGCGCGCGCGCGGGCGTGTGTGTATATGTGTGCCTGCGCGAACGAGCGCAGGTATGTGTTTGTATTCGTGTGTGTGTGTGTGTGTGTGTGTGTGTGTGTGTGTGTGTGTGTGTGTGTGTGTGTACGCGCGCGCGCGCTAATACATGTTCAATCCCATTATGTAATAGTCTAATTTTGACTCCAAACGCCTATCTGACATAAGTGTTAATGTAATCTTTTCCGTAATAATATTGATCTCTCTTTCTCTGTTTTAAATCGACAGTATCAAATTGTTTGAAAAATCAATGTCGAAGCCTCCACAGGTTCGAAGTATGGTCAAGATAATAGATCCAATACGCATACGCGCGCGCGCGCGCGTGTGTGTGTGTGTGTGTGTGTGTGTATGTGAGTGTGTGTGCGCGCGCGCGCGCGCGCTCGCGCGCGTTAGTGCCTGCGTCCATGTGTTTATATGTCTGTGCGTCCGTTTTAGTTGTCCGTGTGTATATGTGTGCTTGGTTTTGTGCGCGCGCGCGCGCGCGCGCGCGCGTGTGTGTGTGTGTGTGTGTGTAGCCTTGCATGTGAAAGTAGTCGTCTATGTACATTATGTCTGTGCGTGTGCGTGTATCCATGTCGCTATTTGAATGAAATGGCTGATCAGATAATATCAGTCATAACTAATCGCACGACAATAATTAAGTCTGAATGGAATTAACTATAACAAGGCATAAAAGTCATAGGAAGAAAACAGGATCGGATGAAGAAAAAAAGTATTACTATACGTGAAATAAGAATAAAGATGATTTCAAGCATGTGTTGAAAGCATTTCTCCAATACGTGGAATAAGTATAAAGATGATTTTAAGTATGTGTCGAAAACACTTCTCCATTACGTGAAATCAGTTTAAAAATGATTTTCAGTATGTGTTGAAAACACTTCCCCAATACATGAAATAAGTATAAAGATGATTTTAAGTATGTGTTGAAAACATTTCCCCAATACGTAAAATAAGTACAAAAATGATTTTAAGTATGTGTTCAAAACATTTCCGCAATACGTGAAATACGTACAAGAATGATTTTAAGTGTGTCTTCTAAACACTTCCCCAATATATAAAAAAAAAAGTAGAAAAATGATTTCAAGTATGTATTGAAAACACTTCCCCACACCTATGTCATGATCTGAATTCTAAGCCCCCACCCCCACCACACACCACTGTCATGATCTGAATTCTACGCTAACTCCCCCCTCCCCCCCCCCCACACACACACGCACACCACTTACGTCATGATCTGAATTCTACGACTCCCCAACCCCCCCCCCCCCAACCGCCCCCCCCCCCCCCACCCCCACCCCCCACACACCCTACGTAATGATCTGAATTCTACGCCTCTGCCCCCAACACATACACCTATGTCATCATCTCAATTCTTCCCCTGTCCTCCTCCACACCTACGTAATGATCTGAATTCTACCCCCTTTTCCCCACCTATGTCATGATCTGAATTCTCCACCCCCCCCCCCCCCCCCACCCATGATATGATCTGAATTCTACGCCCCGTTCCACACTTGTCATGATCTCAATTCTACATTCACCCCCCCCCCTCCCTCCCACACACACACACACCTATGTCATAATCTGAATTCTACGCCACTCCCCCACCTACGTCATGATCTGAATTCTACGTTCATCCCAACCCCCACCCCCCCCACACCTATGTCATAATCTGAATTCCTACGCCTCTACCACCCCCCCCCCCCCGCCCCCACTTCCACACAGACACCTACGCCATGATCTGAATTTTATCCCTCTCCCTCCCACACACCTACGTCATGATCTGAATTCTATCGCTCTCCCCCCACACACCTATGTCATGATTTGAATTATATGCCTCTACCCCCGCCCCCAAACACACCTAAGTCATGATCTGAATTATATGCCTCTACCCCCGCCCCCACACACCTACGTCATGATCTGAATTATATGCCTCTACCCCCGCCCCCACGTCATGATCTGAATTATATGCCTCTACCCCCTCCCCCACGCACCAACGTCATGATCTGAATTATATGCCTCTACCACCGCCCCCAAGCACCTACGTCATGATCTGAATTATATGCCTCTACCCCCGCCTCCACACACCTACGTCATGATCTGAATTATATGCCTCTACACCCGCCCCCAAGCACCTACGTCATGATCTGAATATGCCTCTACCCCCGCCCACACACCTACGTCATGATCTGAATTATATGCCTCTACCCCCGCCCCCTCGCACCTATGTCATGATCTGAATTCCACGCCCCCCCCCCCCCCCTCCCAAGGTACGTCATGATCTAAACTCTAGGCACCCTCCCTCCCCCCCACCACACACCTATGTCAGATCATATTTCTACGCCCCCAACCCCCCGCCTACGTGATTATCTGAATTCTACGCCACCCCCCACACACCTATGTCATGACCTGAAATCTGCACTCCCTGTAGTGCCACCCGTGTTAATTCTTGCATCTTCAACCCCCCCCCCCTCCCCCCCCCACCCCCCACACACACACTATCCATGTCAAACAATGGAATCCACGTTCCCTGTACCCCCACCCATGTCACGTCCAGCAAACGCGACCGCCGTCTCTCCACCCACGTCATACGCTGCATCCCCGTCCTCTATATCTGCTACCATGTCATACGCTGCATTCCCGTCCATTATACCCGCTACCATTTGATACACCGCATTCCCGTTCTTTATACCCGCTACCATGTTGTACGCTGCATCCCCGTCCTTCATACCTGCTACCATGTCATACGCTGCATCCCCGTCCTTTATACCTGCTACCATGTCATACGCTGCATCCCCGTCCTTTATACCTGCGACCATGTTGTACGCTGCATCCCCGTCCTTTATACTCGCTACCACGTTGTACGCTGCATCCCCGTCCTTTATACCTGCTACCATGTTGTACGCTGCATTCTCGTCCTTTATACCCGCTACCATGTTGAACGCTGTATCCCCGTCCTTTATACCTGCGACCATGTTGTACGCTGCATCCCCATCCTTTATACCCGCTACCACGTTGTACGCTGCATCCCCGTCCTTTATACCTGCTACCATGTTGAACGCTGCATCCCCGTCCTTTATACCTGCGACCATGTTGTACGCTGCATCCCCATCCTTTATACCTGCGACCATGTTGTACGCTGCATCCCCATCCTTTATACCTGCTACCATGTTGTACGCTGCATTCTCGTCCTTTATACCCGCTACCATGTTGAACGCTGTATCCCCGTCCTTTATACTCGCTACCATGTTGTACGCTGCATCCCCGTCCTTTATACCTGCTACCATGTTGTACGCTGCATTCTCGTCCTTTATACCCGCTACCATGTTGAACGCTGTATCCCCGTCCTTTATACTCGCTACCATGTTGTACGCTGCATCCCCGTCCTTTATACCTGCTACCATGTCATACGCTGCATCCCCGTCCTTTATACCTGCTACCATGTTGAACGCTGCATCCCCGTCCTTTATACCCGCTACCATGTTGTACGCTGCATCCCTGACCTTTATACCCGCTACCATGTTGTACGCTGCATCCCCGTCCTTTATACCTGCTACCATGTTGTACGCTGCATTCCCGTCATTTATACCTGCTACCATGTTGTACGCTGCATTCCCGTCCTTTATACCTGCTACCATGTTGTACGCTGCATCCCCGTCCTTTATACCCGCTACCATGTTGTACGCTGCATCCCCGTCCTTTATACCCGCTACCATGTTGTACGCTGCATCCCCGTCCTTTATACCCGCTACCATGGTGTACGCTGCATCCCCGTCCTTTATACCTCCTACCATGTTGTATGCTGCATTCCCGTACTTTATACCTGCTACCATGTTGTATGCTGCATTCCCGTCCTTTATACCTGCTACCATGTTGTACGCTGCATCCGCCACCCCGTACCCTTGGCATACCCTGCTTCCACGTCCCAAATGTCATACCCTGCTTCCACGTCCCACATATCATACCCTGCTTCCACGTCCCACATGTCATACCCTGCTTCCACGTCCCACATGTCATACCCTGCTTCCACGTCCCACATGTCATACCCTGCTTCCACGTCCAGCATGTCATACCCTGCTTCCACGTCCAGCATGTCATACCCTGCTTCCACGTCCCACATGTCATACCCTGCTTCCACGTCCCACATGTCATACCCTGCTTCCACGTCCAGCATGTCATACCCTGCTTCCACGTCCAGCATGTCATACCCTGCTTCTACGTCCCACATGTCATACCCTGCTTCCACGTCCCACATGTCATACCCTGCTTCCACGTCCCACATGTCTTACCCTGCTTCCACGTCCCACATGTCATACCCTGCTTCCACGTCCCACATATACCCACATGTCATACTCTGTATTTGCTTCTCCCACCCCCACCCCCATCCTTGCCACCACCAGCGTCCGAGCCCCTTGTCCCCCTACCCACGTCACGCCCTGCATCTTTGTTTCACGGTACGCCCGCCGATTGAACGAATGAATGACTGAACGACCGACTGACCGAATGAATGACTGAACGACCGACTGAATGACCGAAAGAATGTCTGAACGACCAACTGACCGAATTAATGACTGAACGACCGACTGACCGAATGAAGGAAAGAATGTCTGAACGACCGACTGACCGAATGAATGCCTGAACGACCGACTGACCGAATGAATGATTGAACGACCAACTGACCGACTAAATGATTGAAAGACCGACTGACCGAATGAATGACTGAACGAATAAATAAATGAATGACTGAGCGACTGACTGAACGAGCGATCGACCAAACAAAAGTACCAACGAATGACTGAATGACCGACTGAACGAATGAATGACTGAACGACCGACGGAACAAATTTACTAACGAATGACTGAACGACCAACTGAACGGATGAACAAATGAGCTTGCGACCGATCGACCGAACAAACGCACGGGAAAACAAAACAAACAAACAAACAAACAAACAACAAACAAACAAAAACCACTTAAAAACAGCAACAAACCAACGAACAATGAAATGAATGTAGGAAAGAAAGGAATGAATGAAGACAGAAACCAAAACCCAAAAGAGTGACCAGTAGTGCAGTAAACAATGGACAGAACATAAACGATTGTAGGGGGGTGAAACGAAGGCTGGGCACTGTCTGAAAAGGAAACGTGACAAAGAGGGCTTCACAAACAATGACACAAAGAGGGGAAAGGAAGTTAGGCGGGGAGAGGGGGGGGGGGGTGGAGGAGTAAGGAAAACTGGGGTGTGGGAAGAAAGAGAAAGAGAGAGGGAAAGAAGGGGTGCATGTGCGCGCGCGCGCGCGTGCGTGTTTATACGTGTGCCTGCGCGAACGAGCGCAGGTATGTGTTTGTTTTCGTACGTGTGTGTGTGTGTCTGTGTGTGTGTGTGTGTGTGTGTGTGTGTGTGTGTGTGTGTGTGTGTGTGTGTGTGCGTGTGTGTGTGTGTGTGTGTGCGCGCGCGCGCGCGCTAATACATGTCCAATCCCATTATGTAATAGACTAATTTTGACTCTAAATGCGTATCTGACATAAGTGTTAATGTAATCTTTTCCGTAATAATATTGATCTCTCTTTCTCTGTTTTAAATCGACAGTATCAAATTGTTTGAAAAATCAATGTCGAAGCCTCGACCGGTTCGAAGTATGGTCAAGATAATAGATCCAATACGCATACGCGCGCGCGCGTGTGTGTGTGTGTGTGTGCGCGCGCGCGCGCGCGCGCGTTCGTGCCTGCGTCCATGTGTTTGTGTGTCTGTGCGTCCGTTTAAGTTGTCCGTGTGTATATGTGTCCTTGGTTTTGTACGTGCGCGTGCCCGCGCGCGCGCGCGAGCGCGCGCGCGTGTGTGTGTGTGTGTGTGTGTGTGTGTGTGTGTGTGTGTAGCCTTGCATGTGAAAGTAGTCGTCTATGTACATGTATGTCTGTGCGTGTGCGTGTATCCATGTCGCTATTTGAATGAAATGGCTGATCAGATAATATCAGTCATAACTAATCGCACGACAATAATTAAGTCTGAATGGAATTAACTATAACAAGGCATAAAAGTCATAGGAAGAAAACAGGATCGGATGAAGAAAAAAAGTATTACTATACGTGAAATAAGAATAAAGATGATTTCAAGCATGTGTTGAAAGCATTTCTCCAATACGTAGAATAAGTATAAAGATGATTTTAAGTATGTGTCGAAAACACTTCTCCATTACGTGAAATCAGTTTAAAAATGATTTTCAGTATGTGTTGAAAACACTTCCCCAATACGTGAAATAAGTATAAAGATGATTTTAAGTATGTGTTGAAAACATTTCCCCAATACGTAAAATAAGTACAAAAATGATTTTAAGTATGTGTTGAAAACACTTCCGCTATACGTGAAATACGTACAAGAATGATTTTAAGTGTGTCTTCTAAACACTTCCCCAATATATAAAAAAAAAGTAGAAAAATGATTTTAAGTATGTGTTGAAAACACTTCCCCTACACCTATGTCATGATCTGAATTCTAAGCCCCCACCCCCAACAAACACCACTGTCATGATCTGAATTCTACGCTAACCCCCCCTTCCCCTCCCCCCCCCCCACACACACGCACACCACCTACGTCATGATCTGAATTCTACGACTCCCCAAGCCCCCCCCCCCCCCAGCCCCCGCCCCCCCCCCCCCCCCACACACACACACACCCCCCCTCCCTACGTAATGATCTGAATTCTACGCCTCTGCCCCCAACACATACACCTATGTCATCATCTCAATTCTTCGCCTTTCCTCCTCCACACCTACGTAATGATCTGAATTCTACCCCCTTCCCCCAAGTATGTCATGATCTGAATCCCCCCCCCCCCCCCCCCCATGTCATGATCTGAATTGTACGCCCCATTCCACACTTGTCATGATCTCAATTCTACATTCACCGCCCCCCCCTCCCCTCCCACACACACACACACCTATGTCAATCTGAATTCTACGCCACTCCCCCCACCTACGTCATGATCTGAATTCCACGTTCATCATGATCTGAATTATATGCCTCTACCCCCGCCCCCACGCACCTATGTCATGATCTGAATTCCACGCCCCCCCCCCTCCCAAGGTACGTCATGATCTAAACTCTAGCCCCCCCCCCCCCCCCCCCCCACACACACACACCTATGTCATGATCTTATTTCTACGCCCCCCACCCCCCGCCTACGTCATTATCTGAATTCTACGCCACCCCCCACACACCTATGTCATGACCTGAAATCCGAGCCCCCTACCACTATCCCTGTCGAGCTTTGAAATCTGCACTCCCTGTACTGCCACCCGTGTTAATTCTTGCATCTTCAATCCCCCCCCCCCCCCCCCCCCCCCCCCACACACACACACACTATCCATGTCAAACAATACAATCCGCGTTCCCTGTATCCCCACCCATGTCACGTCCAGCAAACGCGACCGCCGTCTCTCCACCCATATCATACGCTGCATCCCCGTCCTTTATACCTGCTACCATGTTGTACGCTGCATCCCCGTCCTTATACCTGCACCATGTCATACGCTGCATTCCCGTCCTTTATACCTGCTACCATGTCATACGCTGCATTCCCGTCCTTTATACCCGCTACCATGTTCTCCACACCTACGTAATGATCTGAATCTACCCCCTTCCCCCAAGTATGTCATGATCTGAATCCCCCCCCCCCCCCCCCCCCCATGTCATGATCTGAATTGTACGCCCGTTCCCACACTTGTCATGATCTCAATTCTACATTCACCGCCCCCCCTCCCCTCCCCCCCACACACACACCTATGTCATAATCTGAATTCTACGCCCTCCCCCCACCTACGTCATGATCTGAATTCCACGTTCATCCCCACCCCCACCACCCCCCCCCCCCACACACACACACACCTATGTCAATCTGAATTCCTACGCCTCTACACCCCCCCCCCCCCCCCCGCCCCCACTTCCACACAGACACCTACGCCATAATCTGAATTCTATCCCTCTCCCTCCCACACACCTACGTCATGATCTGAATTCTATCCCTCTCCCCCACACACCTACGTCATGATCTGAATTCTATGCCTCTCCCCCCACACACCTATGTCATGATCTGAATTATATGCCTCTATCCCCGCCCCCACACACCTACGTCATGATCTGAATTATATGCCTCTACCCCCGCCCCCACACAGCTACGTCATGATCTGAATTCTATGCCTCTACCCCCGCCCCCACGCACCTACGTCATGATCTGAATTATATGCCTCTACCCCCGCCCCCACACACCTACGTCATGATCTGAATTATATGCCTATACCCCGCCTCCACACACCTACGTCATGATCTGAATAATATGCCTCTACCCCCCGCCCCACACACCTACGTCATGATCTGAATTCTATGCCTCTACCCCCGCCCCCACGCACCTACGTCATGATCTGAATTATATGCCTCTACCCCCGCCCCCACACACCTACGTCATGATCTGAATTATATGCCTATACCCGCGCCTCCACACACCTACGTCATGATCTGAATTATATGCCTCTACCCCCGCCCCCACGCACCTACGTCATGATCTGAATATGCCTCTACCCCCGCCCCCAGACACCTACGTCATGATCTGAATTCTATGCCTCTACCCCCGCCCCCACGCACCTATGTCATGATCTGAATTCCACGCCTCCCCCCCCCCCTCCCAAGGTACGTCATGATCTAAACTCTAGCCCCCCCCCCCCCCCCCCACACACACACACACCTATGTCATGATCTTATTTCTACGCCCCCCACCCCACGCCTACGTCATTATCTGAATTCTACGCCACCCCCCACACACCTATGTCATGACCTGAAATCCGTGCCCCCTACCACTATCCATGTCGAGCTTTGAAATCTGCACTCCCTGTACTGCCACCCGTGTTAATTCTTGCATCTTCAATCCCCCCCCCCCCTCCCACACACACACACACAATCCATGTCAAACTATACAATCCGCGTTCCCTGTATCCCCACCCATGTCACGTCCAGCAAACGCGACCGCCGTCTCTCCACCCATATCATACGCTGCATCCCCGTCCTTTATACCTGCTACCATGTTGTACGCTGCATCCCCGTCCTTTATACCTGCTACTATGTCATACGCTGCATTCCCGTCCTTTATACCTGCTACCATGTCATACGCTGCATTCCCGTCCTTCATACCCGCTACCATGTTCTACGCTGCATCCCCGTCCTTTATACCTGCTACCATGTCAAACGCTGCATTCCCGTCCTTTATACCTGCTACCATGTCATACGCTGCATTCCCGTCCTTTATACCCGCTACCATGTTGTACGCTCCATCCCCGTCCTTTATACCTGCTACCATGTCATACGCTGCATTCCCGTCCTTTATACCCGCTACCATGTTGTACGCTCCATCCCCGTCCTTTATACCCGCTACCATGTTGTACGCTGCATCCCCGTCCTTTATACCCGCTACCACGTTGTACGCTGCATCCCCGTCCGTTATACCTGCTACCATGTTCTACGCTGCATTCCCGTCCTTTACACCCGCTACCATGTTGTACGCTGCATTCCCGTCCTTTATACCCGCTACCATGTTCTACGCTGCATCCCCGTCCTTTATACCCGTTACCATGTTGTACGCTGCATCCCCGTCCTTTATACCCGCTACCATGGTGTACGCTGCATTCCCATCCTTTATACCTGCTACCATGTCATACGCTGCATTCCCGTCCTTTATACCTGCTACCATGTCATACGCTGCATTCCCGTCCTTTATACCTGCTACCATGTTGTACGCTGCATCCGCCACCCCGTACCCTTGGCATACCCTGCTTCCACGTCGCACATGTCATACCCTGCTTCCACGTCCCACATGTCATACCCTGCTTCCACGTCCCACATGTCATACCCTGCTTCCACGTCCCACATGTCATACCCTGCTTCCACGTCCCACATGTCATACCCTGCTTCCACGTCCCACATGTCATACCCTGCTTCCACGTCCCACATGTCATACCCTGCTTCCACGTCCCACATGTCATACCCTGCTTCACGTCCCAATGTCATACCCTGCTTCCACGTCCCACATGTCATACCCTGCTTCCACGTCCCACATGTCATACCCTGCTTCCACGTCCCACATGTCATACCCTGCTTCCACGTCCCACATATACCCACATGTCATACCCTGTATTTGCTTCTCCCCACCCCCACCCCCATCCTTGTCACCACCAGCGTCCGAGCCCTTGTCCCCCTACCCACGTCACGCCCTGCATCTTTGTTTCAGGGTACGCCCGCCGATTGAACGAATGAATGACTGAACGACCGACTGACCGAATGAATGACTGAACGACCGATCTGACCGAATGAATGACTGGACGACCGACTGACCGAATGAATGACTGAACGGACCGACTGACGAATGAATGACTGGACCACCAATGACATGAAGACCTGAATGACCGAACGACCGAATGAATGACTGAAGACCGACTACCGAATGAATACTGAAGGACCGACTGAATGACCGAAGACGAATGAATGACGAAGGACCGACTCACCGAATGAATGACCTGAAGGACAACTGACCGAATGAATGACTGAACGACCGACTGACCGATTGAATGACCGAAAGAATGACTGAACGACCGTGTGACCGAATGAATGACTGAACGACCGACTGAATAGCCGAAAGAATGACTGAACGACCGACTGACCGCATGAAGTGACTGAACGACCGACTGAATGACCGAACGACCGAATGAATGACCAAACGACCGACTGACCGAAAGAATGATGAACGACCGACTGACCGAATGAATGACTGAACGACCGACTGCCCGAATGAATGACTGAACGACCAACTGACCGAATGAATGACTGAACGACCGACTGACCGACTGAATGACCTAAAGAATGACTGAACGACCAACTGACCAAATGAATGACAGAACGACCGGCTAAATGACCGAACGACCTATTGACCGAAAGAATGACTGAACGACCGACTGGAATGACCGAAAGAATGACTGACGACCAATGACCGAATGAATGACTGAACGACCGACTGACCGAATGAAGGAAAGAATGACTGAACGACCGACTGATCGAATGAACGAAAGAATGACTGAACGACCGACTGACGAATGAATGACTGAACGCCCGACTGACCAAGAATGATGATTGAACGACCAACTGACCGAACTAAATGATTGAAAGACCGACTGACCGAATGAATGACTGAACGAATAAATAAATGAATGACTGAGCGACTGACTGAACGAGCGATCGACCAAACAAATGTACCAACGAATGACTGAATGACCGACTGAACGAATGAATGACTGAACGACCGACCGAACAAATTTACTAACGAATGACTGAACGACCAACTGAACGGATGAACAAATGAGCTTGCGACCGATCGACCGAACAAACGCACGGGAAAACAAAACAAAACAAAACAAACAAACAAACAAACAAACAAAACCCACTTAAAAACAGCAACAAACCAACGAACAATGAAATGAATGTAGGAAAGAAAGGAATGAATGAAGACAGAAACCAAAACCCAAAAGAGTGACCAGTAGTGCAGTAAACAATGGACAGAACATAAACGATTGTAGGGGGGGGGAAACGAAGGCTGGGCACTGTCTGAAAAGGAAACGTGACAAAGAGGGCTTCACAAACAATGACACAAAGAGGGGAAAGGAAGTTAGGCGGGGAGGGGGGGGGGGGGGGGTGGAAGGAGTAAGGAAAACTGGGGTGGGGGAAGAAAGAGAAAGAGAGAGGGAAAGAAGGCGTGCATGTGCGCGCGCGCGCGCGCGCACGTGTGTATATGTGTGCCTGCGCGAACGAGCGCAGGTATGTGTTTGTCGTACATGTGTGTGTGTGTGTGTGTGTGTGTGTGTGTGTGTGGTGTGTGTGTGTGTGTGTTGTGGTGTACGCGCGCGCGCGCAAATACATGTCCAATCCCATTATGTAATAGTCTAATTTTGACTCTAAATGCGTATCTGACATACGTGTTAATGTAATCTTTTCCGTAATGATATTGATCTCTCTTTCTCTGTTTTAAATCGACAGTATCAAATTGTTTGAAAAATCAATGTCGAAGCCTCGACCGGTTCGAAGTATGGTCCAGATAATAGAACCAATACGCATACGTGTATGTGTGTGTGTGTGTGTGTGTGTGTGTGTGTGTGTGTGTGTGTGTGTGTGTGTGTGTGTGTGTGTGTGTGTGGTTCGTGCGTGCGTGCCTGCGTCCATGTGTTTGTGTGTCTGTGCGTGCGCTTTAGTTGTCCGTATGTGTGTGTGTGTGTGTGTGTGTGTGTGTGTGTGTGTGTGTGTGTGTGTGTGTGTGTGTGTGTGTGTCCTTCATTTAACGTCTATCCACTATTCGTGATATTAGACCAAGTATGTATGTGTGTGCTTGGTTTTGTGCGCACGTGTACTTACATACTGCGTGACGGCGCCGGGGCGCGCGCTGTGTGTGTGTGGTGTTTTCGACACTGGTTATCTGACATATTGTGTCGCGTCGTCGGTGTGTGTGTGTGTGTGTGTGTGTGTGTGTGTTGTCAGTACTTGGTTTCTGTCGTGGTCGTGCAGTCAGTCAGTCGTGTTTGGTGGTGTGTGTGTGTGTGTGGTGTGTGTGTGTGTGTGTGTGTTGTGTGTGTGCGTCGTGGTGCGTGTGTGTGTGTGTGTGTGTGTGTGGTGTTGCCTTGCATGTGAAAGTATCGTGTATGTACATGTATGTCTGTGCGTGTGCTGTATCCATGTCGCTATTTGAATGAAATGGCTGATCAGATAATATCAGTCATAACTAATCGCACGACAATAATTAAGTCCGAATGGAATTAACTATAACAAGGCATAAAAGTCACAGGATCGGATGAAGAAAAAAAAAGTATTATTATACGTGAAATAAGAATAAAACTGATTTCAAGCATGTGTTGAAAGCATTTCCCCACTACGTGGAATAAGTATAAAGATGATTTTAAGTATGTGTTGAAAACACTTCTCCATTACATGAAATCAGTTTAAAAATGATTTTCAGTATGTGTTGAAAACACTTCCCCAGTACGTAAAACAAGTACAAAAAATGATTTTAAGTATGTATTCAAAACACTTCCGCAATACGTGAAATAAGTACAGAATGATTTTAAGTGTGTCTTCTAAACACTTCCCCAATATGTAAAAAAACAAAAAAAAAAAACAATGATTTTAAGTATGTGTTGAAAACACTTCCGCAATACGTGAAATCAGTATAAAAATGATTTTAAGAATGTGTTGAAAACATTTCCCCAATACGTGAAATCAGTATAAAAGATGATTTTAAGAGTGTGTTGAAAACATTTCCCCAATACGTGAAATCAGTATAAAGATGATTTTAAGAGTGTGTTGAAAACACTTCCCCAATACGTGAAATAAGTGTAAAAATGATTTTCAGTCTGTGTTGAAAACATCTTCCCCAGTACGTGAAATCAGTATGAAAATGATTTTAAGTATGTGTTGAAAGCATTTCCCCATTAATTTCTCTCTCTCTCTCTCTCTCTCTCTCTCTCTCTCTCTCTCTCTCTCTCTCTCTCTCTCTCATTTTTGTAATCTCTTTTAGCTATGTGTATCTCTGTCTTAGTCCGGTTCGCTTCTCTCTGTCAGTCTGCCTGCCTGCCTGTCTGTCTGTCTCTGTCTCTCTTTTCTCTCTCTCTCTGTCTGTCTCTCTCTCTCTCTCGATGAAGATGATGATGATGATGGCAATGAGGAGGAGGAAAAAAGGAGGAGGAGGAGGAGGAGGAGAAGGAGGAGAAGAATAAACGAGAGGAAGACACCTCTATAGTGATGAATAACAGACCAGATGCTATGAGGAGAACGTGAGAAGAATGAATGACAGACAGGAACGGATGTGCAAATCGTAAAACCGATGAACGGTCGACTGGAGAAAAAGAGGAGGACGTGGTCATGAACAATGACGGTCGAGAGGAGACGACAACGACTAGAGAAGAATCAATGATGGACTGGAGGGGAAGAAGAGAGAGCCACAGCGATGAATGAATAATGGGAGAAAAGAAAAGATCGTGAGACTGATGACTGATGGAGATCTTGAGAACGATGAATGGTTAGCGGCAGAACTTTAAGCATGAGAAATGACAGGCGGAACGTGGTGATTGTGAATGGCAGACAGGACAGAAAAGGAGAACGCAAGTGTGATGAACGATGACGAGGAATGAAGAGTGGACATGTGATGAATGATGACGAGGGATGAAGAGTGGAAATGTGATGAATGATGACGAGGGAATGAAGAGTGGACATGTGATGAATGATGACGAGGGATGAAGAGTGGAAATGTGATGAATGATGACGAGGAATGAAGAATGGAAATGTGATGAATGATGACGAGGAATGAAGAGTGGAAATGTGATGAATGATGACGAGGAATGAAGAGTGGAAATGTGATGAAAATGAATGATGGACGGAATGAGAAGAGAAGGGCATGCTAATGGTGAATGTTACAAGAGATGAAAATGAGAGTGTGAACACTTTGAGAAAGACCTGGATAACAATGACACACCAAAAAGCCTTTACATCTGTGAAAAATTGGCCGACGCAAATTAAGTCAGCACCACTCAGGACAAAGACGTTCACTGTCACATGCCAAAGCAAATCATCATAAGAAGATAAAGGAAGTTTGCTTTGAGCTCTACAACAAACAGAGCAAAGGAGATCCACGCATCCTAACAGTTCCAGATTCATCAAATGGAGAAGACTTTCCGACACTCTGTCGAAGAAGTTGTAGTAGCAGTGAAGTCGCTGAAACATGGCAAGGCTGCAGTCATTGACAACATCCCTGCAGGATACCATATAGCGGAAAGGCAGTAGCTGATATATTAACTGCCATCTGCCAAAGAGACTCGATCCCTATTCGTCCCACTTCCAAGACAGGAAATCCTCAACAGTGCCAAAACAACCGCAAGATCAGTTAGATCAGCAATGTAAGCTACGTAATGTTCAAAATCATTATGGATAGATTACAGCTGCAAACAGACACCGCTGTATCTGAAGGCTGAAGTATTATCGAACAGATCTTTAACCCTTCGCCAAAACACCTGCAACACCAGGAGTTCTATCATGTCATCACGGACTTCAAAGAGGTGTTTGATAGAGTCTGTCCAAAGGTGCTACAGGCCGTTATGAAGAAGTCTGATATCTGGACCAAGTTAATCAACAACAACCGCGAAGTATACACCAAAGTGACCAGTGCAGTGCTCACGAAGGGCGGACTGGAAAGTGGTCCACATCTCAGTTAGGATCAGTAAGAGCCCCGTTACACACACTACTTTTCAACGTAGTCCTGGAATGCATCGTAAATGATCCACTTGAAGATCAGTCAACACAATCACCACTGCAAGAAAAACTATCTCGAACCTTCACTTTGCAGATAACTTCGATGGCCAGGCGGGCACTGACCAAGAACTCACTACGCTTGTTAAAACACTGGATGAAAGATCTAGGAGACATAGTATAGAAAATAACACCGAGAAAACCAAGCTCATGGCCAGCCACACCACCACCTCCAGTACCATAGAACCATGGATAGAAGCTAGGAACTGTTAAACAGTTCATAATGTTTTCAGCAATGGGGGATTTCAATCAAATGTCCTCTCAAGAACAGCAAAGATATCAGTTCGTCCAGATTCAACCTTGTATGGAAAGACAATGACATTTCAGTGAAACACAAACCTGGCTCCTGCATGCACGGCCGTATTCGATTTCCCTACATGCATACGCGACATGGACCAGGTAGAAAAAAACCCAATCATAGAAATAAGATGTGATTGCAAGATACTATACATCAGATATACTGACTATATGACCATTGACCACAGTGCGCCAGACCATCAAAAAGCACGTCGGGCCATACGAAGATTTGCTGACACCAGCAAAGCAAAGAAACTAAGCTGGCATTGTCATGAGAATCCAAAGGCCCCATTGAAATAATCATCCAGGAAAGTGTTGAAGGAGCGAGATCACGGGGAAGACCGGAAAAAATGGACTGACAACATTGCAGAATGGACAGGGAAACATCTGTAGAGCCCAAGGCCTCGGAACACAACCGACAGAATTGGAGGACTCTGGTGAACAGTTCTTCAGTGCGATGCCCCGATGACTTCACACTGACCTAAGAAAAAGAAGTGGATATTAGCGATACCAAGACAACATTATTTTTGTATTTTAAAATATTTTTAAGACAAAACGCGTTCGTGATTCTAGGACTGAGCCAATTAACATTAATAATAATGAAAAAAATTGGATACACGGTTTTAATATATTCTTGAGTCTCAGAAGATAAAATATTAACGTTTTCCTCCGTCTCAGATGATACAATATGAATGTCTTCACCTGCCGTCAGAACAATATCATCATTACTAAATTTGACCTGTCGGTTCTCTTAGTGATGCATGACAGGCACTATTTGACCTGATGGAACAGATGAAAGAACAACATTGCATTTTTTTGTATAATTCATTTATAAAATTGCATTTTCTTCTGTATAATTCATTTACAAAATTGCACTTTTTTGTATAATTCATTTCTATAATTTCTAACTGGCTGGGGAGAGACAGCGTGTGTATAATTCATGTCTATAATTTCTAACTGGCTGGGGAGAGGCAGCGTGTGTAATTCATGTCTATAATTTCTAACTGGCTGGGGAGAGGCAGCGTGTGTATAATTCATGTCTATAATTTCTAACTGGCTGGGGAGAGGCAGCGTGTGTATAATTCATGTCTATAATTTCTAACTGGCTCGGGAGAGGCAGCGTGTGTATAATTCATGTCTATAATTTCTAACTGGCTGGGAGAGGCAGCGTGTGTCTAGCTCTTTTCGGTCACTCGTTGTCCGAGTGTAAGAATATTTTGTTTGTTTCTGAATTCAATATATATATATATATATATATATATATATATATATATATATATTTTTTTTTTTTTTTTTAATCGAATAAAAACGATTAGCTTTTGACAACTTACTTTATTCTAAAAAAAAAGATAGTAAGCCAGCTTCATGGTATGAATTCAATATATTTCTACGTACAGGATTGTGAAGAGCTAATTTAACAGCTCTACTCTCAGTAGCGTGTATTTTTATTCAACAAGCTGGGCATGATAAAAAAAAAATGATCTTCTTGTTTATAAATCAATTTTGATCGGACAAGGTTTGTGACTGCGGTAACAGAGGTTTATTGTTGTTGTTTGTATCTTGATCCCATGGTTAAGCATCAACTGCTGTCAATTTTTTTTTTAATTTTTATTTATTTATTTTTTTTACTTTTTCCCTGCTGTCATTATCAAATTTCAGTTTAAAATTGCCACTGTAATTTCTAGTTAAGTTAGTATTCCAGAACTTCGACTTATGAATGTTGTAAAGTCATGTAATAATGCTTGAAGTTGTAGCAATGATGTGGGGTTCTCCACGTTAAAAAAAGATTTCTCACTGTTCATTTTTTGTTGTTGTTTGTTTTTTTTCTGAATGCGCAAGCCGTATCATTCCATGTACAAGTTTAATGTATTTCTCGCTAATTGATAAATATTCTATGCATGATTTATTACCCTCATTTTCTTAGGTTCGTATTTGCCTAGATGGGAAAAAAACTCGTCTGAATATTATACCATATTTGTGTCTTTTGATGGTACCTTAGGTCAGTCACCAGTTGGAGTAGCACACACAACAGAATCAATGACACAGTGAAGGGTATGGAGATTTTGGCAAGATGACACTAGACGTTGTCGATTCTTACACATTCACATTCTTCAGATTAAACAAATCACTGATACAAAACTTCGCTTATTCCACTAATTTGTACATTTGAGAACAATTTTGCATTTTTTTTTAAGCCTTTAATGATAAATACGGCTATCTAATTTTACAACACACAAACCCCCCCAGTAAAAACAAGGTTTATGACCCTCACAGTCAATGCCACAAAACATCAAAGCATCAATCAGGAAGAATAGTAAACACAAGAGAAAAGGGTATAGGTGCATAGAGAGAGAGAGAGAGAGAGAGAGAGAGAGAGAGAGAGAGAGAGAGAGAGAGAGAGAGAGAAAGAGAGAGAGGGGGAGGGAGGGAGGGAGGATGGAGGTGAGGGAAAGAGAGACAGACAGACACAGCGAGAGAGACAGAAAGACAGACAGACAGACAGAGAGAAGGGTGTAAGTATATGTATATATATAGAGAGAGAATGAGGGAGGGAGGGAGGGAGGGAGGGAGAGAGACAGACAGAACGAGACAGACAGACAGAGCGAGGCAGACAGAGAGAGAGAGAGAGAGAGAGAGAGAGAGAGAGAGAGAGAGAGAGAGAGAGAGAGAGAGAGAGAGAGAACACCGTGACTAACACAAAGTGGAGCCGTATTCCCTGCATTGTGCAAAAACTACAAGAAAAGAAAAGAGATTAAGACATGTTTGGCAAAGTCAATCCAAACCAGTACAAATCGTTAAAACAACACAGACATATTTCATTCCACACCTCTCCATCCCCATCTTGTCCCCTGTCCTTTGGCTCCTCCACAACCTCATCAATTCATATGGTGCCGCCAAACATATTTCATTCCACACCTCTC
>JAMYXO010000186.1:57500-65000 GCA_033310375.1 Conus canariensis | reverse complement strand
TGTGTGAACTGATATTTTGATAGTTACATCATGTATCAGTTAAAGGTGAGATGAGATGAGATTTTTAGGTGTATGGACTGTACTAAGAATTCTAAGAATAACTTAGTGCGTATGTTCATTTTTCTCTAAACGATATTAGTATCCAGTCATTGCTGTTCAATGTGTTGAAGGAAAGTCTTGGTCATATTTGGTACGGGAGCATCTCTTAATGGCTGGAAAACTAGTAGATATATTAATCAAAAGCATCAGAAAAACAACGTTCTGAGAAAACAAATTGAAGTAATAAATGGAGTATTCCATTTCTCTGTGGCTCTGAGCATAGTTGGGTGAGCATGAGTGTGACATGCTCAACACTGACGCAATGGACGAACCTGGCTTCTGACAAAGGTATTTGCAGAACTATCCTTTTTTTAATCCTTGTGCGGTGAGCTAAGCCTGTACAGCTGTTTGAACACAGTTTCCTGTACTGTCTCTACAAAACAGGCAACTGAGAACAACCGTGCACTTCAGAACCTTCTCTGGAAACAGACAGACGAACTGGCGAAGGAAGGCACCGAAATGAAGCAGCCACACTCATACAGTGACGAGGCAAATACCCTTGTAAGAAAGAGAAGGGAGGCAACTCATCACCAACAATAGCAGCAACAACATCACCACTTTCTCCCTCCCCTAATCTGTACAGGACAGCTCGTCATCCTTTTACCTTTTGCTAATGTGAAGGTTTTCAGCCAAGTGTCACAACGTGTGCAAAGGGGTATACCAGACCATGGCAGGATAGCGACCAGGCACACTGATCAGTAACTGCAAGAACAAGATTCGGTGCATTTTGTGTCAGTTTGGACTTTTTCTAACGATTTGCATGTTTAAAGACATCCATTAAGTGAATTAAACTAGTGACGTGAATTCATTTTACGGCCCAAGAAATACAGACACCTGCAATGCTGGTTAGGAAACGAGAGCAACACTTTCAGAGACGCATCCCTTAAGTGGAAGAAACACATTTATTTGGTTCCAGTCTTCTCATCTGAATATATAGCAAACTCAACTCTTGGAAGGAGCCAATTGAGAAAAAAAAAGCCCACAAAGATATGACTCTGATGGGGATCGAACAAACAACCTCACAGCCGGCAGTCCGCGATACTGAAGACTGAACCAAGGCGGTGGTTTAGTTCTCTTTCATAGATTATGTTGAGAAGGTTTACTCATATTTTGTCGACATCAACGTATTTGAGTTAAGCTTTCATGGAAGAACATTTCAACATTTCGGTTATATTGATTTCACTCAAACATCAACCAGGGCAGGGCAGCAAATCAAGAAGGGTGGTTCCTTTTCTTAAGCCACGTTGCACAGACGGCACGTATTCGTATTTCAGATTCTGAAAATACGTTTACTTGCCGTCTATGTGACATGGTTAAGAAGATGGGGAGAGAGAGAGAGAGAGAGAGAGAGAGAGAGAGAGAGAGAGAGAGAGAGAGAGAGAGAGAGAGACAGACACACAGACACACAGACACAGACATAGAGACAAACACAGAGAATTAACACCCCCCCCCCCCAGCTCCGAGCCCCTCTCCTCCGCCACCCCTACAGAGAGAGAAGAAAAAGAAATGGTTACTCTCAAAAAGTCTTAATTCTTGAAACCAGTCATTTATTCTGGCCGACAAATTGACTTTGATGATTAAGAAATGAAATCCGGAAAGCAAACGTCCTATTTCTTGAAACCAGCCATTATTTCTGGCCGTGAAATTGATTTCATGATGATTAAGAAATGAAATCAGGAAAGAAAACACCGCTGGCTGCAATTTCCTTTGACTTCAATCATTAGCTAAGATATCAATTTCAAAGATGCGCATGCTTTCTACTCCCTTAACTGACGACGTAAATAAGACAGTGTTGAAACTCACTATGAAACTCAGTTTCTAAGACTCGGCACAATACTGGCCTGGTTGAGAAACATACACCTGCCCTGAGTTTCTGGACCCCCGAAAACACTCGGCGTAAAGGGAGGCTGCCAGGCTTAAGGTCATAGACGGGGGGGGGGGGGGGGGGGGGGGACGTCTTTCAACTTGAAGGCTTTTTGACATAGAAACTCCACTGCAAAAACCAAACATCTTAATACTGAGACAGGTTCTGAAAAAAAAACACACCATAAAATGTGCTATTGTTAACCAGTAACTGCATATACACGAAGACGTTTGAAACAACCCTCCATACACATGAAAGGAGTACTAGAACGTGGCAATCTGCATGGAAATGCCACTGATCTGCAAGCTGAACCTGAAGGGTTCAGAATCGGAGTCAGGAACTCTGGCATTCCATGGTAGCTCTTCAGGAAAGAAGGTGTTAAAGAATGGGAATTTGCTTTCCATTCATTGTATACGTTAATTTTCTCCAGAAAAGCAACAAGTCTGATTTTTAAAAAAAGGAATCAATGAAGTGTATTTGCAAATGAAGCATGCAAAGAAAACTTTGCATTCGGGTCATGGGGTAACGTGCATTGAGAGATTGTTGATTGATTGATTTAATTTAACGTCTGTTCACAACAATGGTGATATTAGACTGAAAATAAACCAAAAAAAAAAAAAAAAATTAAAACGGGCTGCGTAAGAATTTGTGCCTGTGTTTGCGCGTGCGCGCTCGCGCGCGCGCGTGTGTGTGTGTGTGTGTGTGTGTGGTGTGTGTGTGTGTGTGTGTGTGTGTGTGTGTGTGTGTGTGTGTGTGTGTGTGTGTGTGTGTGTGTGTGTGTTTGTGTACTGTGCGTATGCATGACTGTGCGTGTGTGTGTAGAGTGGTTGTGTGTGTGTGTGTGTGTGTGTGTGTGTGTGTGTGTGTGTGTGTGTGTGTGTGTGTTAGTGTGAATATATACTCATGGGTGAAAGGCTACATATAAACATTAATAGAATAACTATAAATGATTTCATGTTTACAATAAATTTGCAAGTATAGTGCTGGATAAAACTGATGCAATTTGTATCATTTCTTCGCTGTAGATTATATCATTTAAAGATCCCATTTTTGCTACATCTATCCCAGATATGTTGTATAACAGGGATAGCAATGGGCAATCAAAAAGAATATGTTCAATTGATATTGGATGACCACAAACACATTCTACATTTTTTGAAAATTTAGTCTTCCATGAATTTAATCGAATTTTGTAAATGAGACTAGACAAGGATCTCGAACACGGTAATATTTTTGACTTTGAAGGAAGCTTTTCTGTCATTATACGACTTTCTAACATCGAATTTATTTCATGTTTTTCTAACTTTAGTGTACTATCAGGATATTTTCTAATAGCTCCTTCTTTCGCTGATCTATCAGCCATTTCATTCCCCCAGATACCACAGTGAGATGGAATCCAACAAAATTCTACATTAATACCTTTACATATAATTGAATGTATTAAGTATTTTACGTCAAATATCAAATCTTTTCGAACTTTTGCATTCCAGTTTTACAGACTGTAAAGAACAGATTTTGAGTCAACACAAAGTAAAATGCTATAAATCGCAGTATCAATATCAGCTATGAAGGATAAGGCCATAAGAATTGCATATAGTTCTGCAGTAAATACAGAAAAACCTTTTCCTAAACAAAATGACTTTCTTATCTTGAAAGCAGGAATAGCAAATCCAGCCCCTGTGTATGATTCCAAAACTGAACCATCTGTAAAAAATCTTTAAATGATTCGGATACTTATTTTCTAGATGTTCTTTTGCTTCAACGGATATAAGATTGATGTTATCCTCTTTTTTTTAGAGTTGTATAATCTGTATCGAATCTAGCAGAAATATGCTCCCATTGAGGAATAATGGGTATTATGGGACTACTTGAAATTGATGTAATATCAATATCACAACTCTTAAAAAGATCATCTGTATAGTTTCTAATAGGTTGAAGATATGAAATGTTTTGCGCTCTTTTCGGGAAATCCTGTCTTGAGTCAAGAAAAATGCCATTTGTCACTGAATTAGAAACTGAAAGACATCTAGTCACATACTTTGCGGTGGCCAACTTCCGTTGGTCCTCAAGAGTTAACAGATTAGCTGCTCTGTATGTTTTGAGCGTATTTGTGTGTACTGCCACACCAAGTGCCAACTTAACAGCCTTACTATCTATGCTTTGTAATTTTTTTTAGCAGCGTCTGTGGAGCTGAGAAATAAACCTCTTGACCATAAGTTAATTTCGATCGAACTAAACTGGTAGCAAGGTGTAAAAGTGTTTGAGTATCTTGTCCCCATGACTGAGCATTAATTATTTTGAGAAAATTTAATCTTTGTCTAGCTTTACTTATTATGTGTTCAATATGATATCGCCACTTTAACTTAGGGGTTAAATAGACTCCTAAAAATTTTACAGCTTTTGAATAATTTAAGAGTGTTGCTTTTTATAACAAGCTGAGGAGGATGCTTTGGAGTATCACCATTAATAAAAAGCATTAATTGTGTCTTTTCTCCCGAAAGTTCTAAACCATTTTCTTTCATGTATAAATCTAACTTATCTAGCTCAACTTGGTATAGTTTTTGAACATGTGTTATAACTCTCTTATTTGTTTGTTTTCTGACGTTTGTATTCATCCATATAGCAATGTCATCAGCATATTGAACGAGATGGATATTGTTAGATGGAACGTTTGGGAGATCATGAATAAGAATAGTAAAAAGAATTGGAGCAATGATAGATCCTTGAGGAATTCCAATATCAATGTCCTTGAATGACGAATAACATGTGCCAATTCTTGTACAAATAGATCTCCCAGACAAGAAACATTTTACAAATTGATACATTGCTCCACTAATTCCAATATGTTTTAGCTTATAAAGCAGACGAGCATGCCATACACTGTCATAAGCTTTTCTAATATCAAAAAAAGTAGCAAGTGTACTTTTTCTTCTGGAAAACTGTTTTTTAACTTGATTCGTAATTTTGACCAGATGATCAGTTGCACATCTTCCTTTCCTGAAACCTGCTTGGTTGTTTGGAATAATATTATTCTTTTCGCAGAAATGTAAAATACGACGTTCAACAATTTTTTCCAATATCTTACCAACTTGCGATGTTAAAGCTATTGGACGATAACTGCCAATTTCGGATCTACGTTTACCTTGTTTTGGAACTGGTATTACAACCGTCCTCTTCCAGATAGTAGGGAGAGTTCCATTTAACCAACATTTTTGGTAAAATGAGAGAAGTAATTGCTTCCAAGATAAAGGCAAATGGCAGAGCAATTGATATGAAATACCGTCGATGCCAACAGCAGTGGTATTGCAAGTAAAACACTCCAATGAATCATTAAATTCCTCAAAGGTTATGAAAGAGGTTAAGTAATGATTTTCATCTGGAGGAGGATCACAATAAAATAAATATGTTTTTTCTCTTCCTCTTCTCGGTAGCTTCTTATATTTGATGTAAGACTTAATGATGAATTATTCTTTGAAAACACTTCAACAAATAACTCTGCTTTTTCTGCTGATGTGGGGATAGCGTTGTTATCTAATTTAATGGGATATGATGGTAAATGGCATCTGTTCTTTAATTCTTTAACCTTCTTCCATACTTTGTGCATGTCCTTTGATGTAGATATTTTTGAATGGCAAAACGTAGTGAAATAGATACGTTTTGCTTTGGCCACAACTCTGTTACTGTGACTTTTTGCACGTTTCATTGCAATAAAATTTTCTTCAGTTCTGTCCTTTAGCCATGTTTTATAAGTTTTCTTTTTACTGCTCACTGCTTCTGCGCATTCTTCATTCCACCATCCATTTCCTCTGTACTTCTTATCATTATAGCATTCACGCTTGGGCATTGATTTTTCAGCAGCGTATAAAACAGCTTTTCTGAAGTTCTCATAAAATATATCAGTGTCTTCATGTTCCATGGAATTATGATCTATTGACAATAGAGTTGACTCATAGAGGTTCCAGTCAGCACTATTGTATAAAAACTTAGGAATCATATCTTCAACTTCTTCTTCATCTTGAATCTGTTCATTTAGTGTAAGAACAATAGGGAAATGATCACTTCCTAATGTGTCTTCTTCTGTTATCCAACTAGCATTCAATGATATATCAGGAGATACTAACGTTAAGTCAATAGAGGTTGGCCTATGATTTGGAAACATCAGGAACTCTTGTTATACTTCCATCATTCAATAGAACTAATTTGGAATCCACAATATTTTCAACAAAGCGATTACATGTTGTGACAGAGCAATCTGGTTCCCAAAACGGAGAATGTGCATTGAAATCTCCCAATATGATCCAATTTTTTTCTGAAGAAGGAAGGTGTCTTATCCAGTCTGAATTATCTGTGTTTGGGCCTTTTGGATAATATACAGAAAGTATATTTATACTAGAATCTTTGCTCATTCTTAATGATAGCCCGGTAATAAAAAATTCTTCTTTATCTTTAGCTATTGAATTGAGGTCTAACTTCAAAGATCTATAATTAAGATCTGATCTAATATATATTGCAGTCTGAACTCTTTTAGTTGATGTACTACAGTTATATAGAGGAGGGTAGTAGAATCCCTTGAATTGAGGTAATTTGCTTGGTTCTACATATAGAGACTGCAAAGCCAAAATACAAAAGTTGTTGGAATAAATGTAGTTCTCAAAATGAAGTAGATTTTTAACGATGGATCTACAGTTCCATTGTAGAACAGTAATACAATTGTCAACATGTTTCATAATAATTGGTAGAATAAAGCGTTATAAACAGACGTTGGGCAAAGTCAATAAGGTTGAAAGATGGGGACCCAAGGTTGTCGAGAGCACCAGGGGAAAGGCACTCTGGAGATGCGCGCAGGCCTGTAGCCGTTGCTGGATGGTCCCCGATGACCACTGAAACCATGTCCACCGGCAGGGTATTGGGGCGCCTCCTGTGGGGCCGTTCCCAAAAGATGCGGTGGACGTGACGCCCCAAGTTGCCAGCGAGGATGCTGGTGCCCCTGTCTGACGGGTGGATGGAGTCCTTCATCAGCCTGTTGTTCGTGGAGTCCAAGTTCTCATGGGACAGAAGGGACACGTTGTGCATGGGGAGCTCTGCAAGGAGTAGGGCGTTGAACATCTCCCGCTTGCTTTGCAGATGTCGATCCTTCACTGGGGCCACTCTACTAACAACTATCTTGGTGTTTGGATGATTTGCTTTTGCTTGTTTTACAAGTGCGGACATCTCTGACACGACTGTCTTAGGATCTTTTCCTTTTAGATCGTTGATCCCACAGTGAAAACACCAAGCAGTCAGCAGTCTTCACCGTCTTGGTGTCGCCTAGGTTTTTTGCACAGGCCTCCAATCGGTAGGATGGTTTTGAAACCAGATGTACACCGTACGCGTACCCCAAACGACGTGGGTTTATCTTCCCCATCGTGGAATCATGGAACAGAATAACCTTAGGCAGACCAGACTGGTTGACGTCATCCCTCTTTTCATTATCTTTTGACGACATGACAGGCTTGGATTTGTGTTCGTGTGTAAAAGAATCAGCGTCATTCTTAATA
>JAMYXO010000186.1:25000-52500 GCA_033310375.1 Conus canariensis | reverse complement strand
CCGATCCCACGTCTACAGCCACAGCCCGTCCTGCCGCAGCCCAAAGCACCGGCAATCCACAGGGAGCAGTTAGTATCAAGTCGTCATGAGGCAACCCACCGGAGGAGACACTGCACAGCTGCCGAGTCACTTCGGTGGTGTTCGGGGGTGCTGGTTTTGATCCAACACACGCAGGACGCCACCTACTAAGCCCCCTACTGACGACAATAATTGCTCAGTCGCTGAGCCGGCGTGAGTTCTCCCTCCGGGCGCCACTACATCCGACCAACGAAACTCCCCATGAATTTGCCGATACCGGTGACTGCGACGGAATCAAACCAAGGCCATAGACGTGGAGAGAACATTGTAGCGGAGATCAACATGAGAGCAAGACATGAAGGGCTACACAACTTCAGACTTTTTAAAAATGCTGATCGATGAGGATGTCGATAACGAAGATGATGCTATGGATTTCCATGCCGGTCTGAGACTGCTTGATAGGGCTGTACTCTAAACTTAATTTTATAGTATTTCCCAACGTCAACCAGGCCCGAGAGATATAGACACCTGCAGTGTTGGTCAGAAAATGAGTTACACTCTCTGAGACGCATCCATTTAGTGGATAAAACTCGACTGTGTGGTCTCAGTCTTCCTAATCGAACCCATAGCAAACGCAGCTCCGGTTAGGAGCCGGCCAGGGCAGAAAAATCCCACATGGCTCTGATGGGAATTGAAGCCGGAGCCCAAACTTATAAGCCATCTCATAAAGCTCATGTAGAATGTGCAGCAGTCTGGCCATCAGGGTGTGGGTCAGAGGGCATACGGGCAGCGTCCCCAAGACAGTACTTCCGAGCTCCTGTCCCATCATTATCAACAGCCAACACTGGATCCATTCTTTAGCTGACTTCTCTTGGCTGGGATTGAATCGCTTCTATGTCTCTCTCGCCACTAATGCACGTATCTGTTGATTAAGCCCCCAGGACCCGTCCACCAATTTTTCCATTACATCTCGGGACTTTGACTTGTTCAGATTTCTATTGTGTCTAACGTATGTACCCCTGTGGAGACTTTTGGAGAATCTTGAACTTTCTGATTCTCATTGCACACATTTACCGATTGTGGAAGGTGAAAAAAGAAGAGGAACAGAAAGGACAAAAAGGTGAATAAACTTTGGTAGGTTATTCACTCATGGGCTGACAATATTGCCAGTCGTGTATTCTGTGTGTGCCCTTACACTCGGGTGAAGAAACGGTGGCATTCCAATGTGTCTGAGTCACCTTTGTTAGTCTTCTTTGATGCTTCTTCATCAACATCCTGGAAGCCGTGCCGAGACATAGGTGTCCAAGGTTTTAATATGCTGCTACTTGAATTTTTTTTCAAAACCACATTGGGAGTTCGTGCGCAAGGTGTGCGTGCGCGAGCGTTAGTACGTGCGTGCGTGCTTTAGTGTGTGTGTGTGTGTGTGTGTGTGTGTGTGTGTGTGTGTGTGTGTGTGTGTGTGTGTGTGTGTTGCCAGTAATATTTTACTTTTTGACTACATCAACAGATCTGAACTCCCCCCCCCCACCCCCACCCCCCAAAAAAGGAAAAAAAAAAAAAACGGCTGAAAAGGGTTTATAACTGGGTCTAGAGAGACATGTAACATATTTTTTTAAAGTAAATTAAAACTGAATCATTGCGACTGGGGAAGTACATGGAAATTCTGGGCATTACTTTGTTGGTAATGAGAGATAAAAAAAAACAACAACATATACTGTGAATAAAATTACGATGGCACAGCACTGGGTAATATTGGTTACATGAGGAGGTTTAAGTGTGATATTCTTTTTGACTGAATCCATAAATAAATTGACAACAAATATCCCGTGGAGACTGACATTTTGTTTAATACATGAGAGAGAGAGAGAGAATGAGAGAGAGAGAGAGAGAGAGGAGAGAGAGAGAGAGAGAGAGAGAGAGAGAGAGAGGAGTAGGAGAAGATGCAAGGGAGGCAATCACAGCCCCGTGTACCCACTTGATCAGTGTTGAGTTACTTCCTTTGGGCTTCACACCTTGTGTGTGTGTGTGTGTGTGTGTGTGTGTGTGTGTGTGTGTGTGTGTGTGTGTGTGTGTGTGTGTGTAAAAGGCAAGAAAGAAAACTGCGTTACTGCGAGTCTTAACTGGAATCCCTCTAATAAATTATCGATCTAATCTTATCCATGTTGCTTTAGGGACAGTTCGTTCGGTTGTAAGTTGCGGTCAAGAAGTCTTTTTTACTGCACGAAAGACAGATGCACATAAGTTAACTAGTATAGCACTTAAAATTGCTATGGGGCTTCTAAAATGGGCATCAATTGATATAATTACAGAGAGGCAGGCGTTTTGCCTTTAAATGAACATAGGATGCTCTGTGTTTGTAGCTACTCAGCACGAGCAAGAACAGTCCCTAACTCACTTACTTCTGAACTTAATAAAAGCACCTATGTTTCTACAGAGATACGGAATAAGATAAGATAAGATAATGTTGCTTATAGCCCAGCCGACCGCAAGGGGCCACATCAGGGCTGTCACCACGCTAAAATCAACCCACAAGTCATCCAAAAAAAAAAAAAAAAAAAAAAAACCCCTTTCACACATCTCTTTAAATGACATCGTCTAGAAACGCACCAGAAACTTCGTTAAAAATCTTTCATCCGTAAAATCTTAAATCAGATGAAAAATGTTAATCTCTCTCAAAAACTCAAAGATCACGTCAGGCGGAACATCCCTGAACAGGATTTTCATGGACTCTGCTGTAAAATGTTTGTGTCTCACATCGTGCAAGTCCCAACACTCTAAAAGAATATGTTTCATTGTGAGTGGCACATGACATGGAATGCACCACGGAGCTTCTTCACTCTTTAAAAGGTACGAATGGGTAAAATACGAATGGCCAGTGTGCAGCCGGCACAGAACTGTTTCTTCTTTACGGCCACCAGACGTAGATGGGAGGAACTCATTAAGGTTTGGACGGATCTGAAAGAGTTTGTTATCCGTCTGCGTGTTCCAATCCTCCTGCCAGAGGTCTCTCACATAATCATTAATTTTGGGTTTCAGATCTGAGCAAGGGATATAAATATTGGACAATTTCTCTCTTGTGGCATTCTTGGCTAAACGATCAACCATTTCGTTCCCTCCGATGCCAACATGACCAGGAACCCAAGCGAGAATAATGTTGTAACCATCCGCTTTCAACTTGCTAAAAAGCTCAAAGAAATGTAATAGTTCTGGATGCTGAAGGTTGCGGCCAGCTATGGCCTCCAAAGCTGACAGCGAATCCGACAGAACCAGAAAGTCCCTCTTGGTAGATTGTGAAATTATTTTCAATGCCAGAACCAGAGCAGTAAGTTCAGCAGAATAGACAGAGGCATCTGGAGGTATATGTTTTAACAGTATCTGAGAAGGAGCACCAGGGCAATAGGCTGCACAGGCCACTCCATCCTCAGACTTGGAACCGTCAGTGAAAATTTTCTGACAGGATGGAAATTTTGAACAGAGGTCAGCATACAATGCCTTGTATGCCTGAGAGCTGGTGGACTCTTTACGAAAAGCTGCGAGATCAAAACGAATCTCTGGTGTGAAAAAGGTCCACGGAGGCTGATCCGGAAACTTGGAAAAATCAGACACAACTCCTAGGTCTAGACCTGCATTCCGCGCGTGTGGCTGCATACGAACTCCAAACGGCGGAATACAGTTAGGGTTGTTTTCGAATTTGTTTTGAAACTGGGGGTCAAAGACACAGTCATAGGCAGGATTCTGTGGTTCTGAGAACAGTCTGATGTAGTAATTTAGAGACATTTTCAGCCTGCGGTTGGACAGTGAGGGTTCACCTGCCTCTGCGTACAGGCTGTACACAGGGGTGGTGCGGAATGCTCCAAGACAGAGACGAAGCCCTTGATGGTGGATAGGGTCCAAGAGTTTCAGATAAGAGGGTCTTGCAGAGCCGTACACAGCACAACCATAGTCCAGTTTGGAGCGGACCAGGGCTCTGTAGAGATGCAGCAAAGTTTTCTTATCAGCGCCCCAGTCAGTGTGTGCTACGACCCGCAGAATATTCAGAGCTTTCTGGCAAGAGGTTTTGAGATTTTTAATGTGGCTGAGAAAGTTGAGTTTTTGATCAAAAATAACTCCAAGGAATTTGGCTTCTTTTACAGCTGGAATGGTGGACTTGTCCAGACGAATTTCAGGATCAGCAAAAAATTGACGAAAATTGTGAAAATGGATTGACTGAGTTTTGGTACGTGAGAAGGTAAACCCGTTTTCCTCGGCCCACTGCTGGATCTTGTTGACACAAAGTTGGAGTCGACGCTGTACGCTGGGGTAAGAAGCTCCAACTGCGTACAGCGCAAAGTCGTCAACGAACAGAGAGGACTCAGAGCCCTGGCTTACCGATTTCACAATGTCGTTGATTTTAATGCTGAAAAGAGCAGGAGAAAGGATGCTCCCTTGAGGGACACCCAACTCCTGCCCATGGATGTCAGAGAGTGTGGTGCCAACACGCACCTGGAACTGTCGATCAGCCAAAAAGTTCTGTATGAACAGAGGCAGGTGACCACGGAAACCAAGTCTGTGCAAGTCCAGAAGAGTTCCTGATTTCCATGTGGTGTCATACGCTTTTTCGAGGTCGAAAAAGATAGTGACCACATGCTGTTTATTGACAAAGGCATTGCGGATGGTGGTTTCCAGACGGATTAGATGGTCGACTGTCGAGTGGTATTTCCGGAACCCGCACTGTTGACTGGCCAAAAGGCCATCGGTTTCCAGCTTCCACATCAGACGGGAGTTGACCATCTTCTCCATCAACTTACAGAGGCAGCTAGTCAGAGCTATTGGACGATAGTTGGAAGGGTTGGTAAGGTCCTTTCCAGGCTTTGGAATTGGAATGATCAGGGCTTTCCGCCAGGAGGGCGGAAAGCACCCTGTGGTCCAGATATGGTTGTATACTTTAAGAAGAGTCTGGAGACAGCTTTCTGGAAAATGTTTCAAAACCTGATAATGAATATCATCCAGACCAGGGGCAGAATCAGTGCAGGTTTGTAAAGCTGTTTTCAGTTCATTGATTGAAAAAGGGAGATTGTAGGCTTCAGAGTTGTCTGATGTGAAATTGTATAAAGATTTCTCTCTGAGTTGTTTGTTTTTTAAAAATGCTGCAGATTTATTTGAAGATGAGGAGTTCTGTTGGATGGTGGAAGCCAACAGATTGGCAACAGCTTGTTTGTCAGTGACCAGAGCATCGGCAAGTTTCAAGTGATGAATGGAGGGGTTGGTGTTTTTCCCTTTGATTTTTCTGATGATGTTCCAGACTTTTTTCTTTGAAGTTTTTGATGTCAACCCGGAGCAGAAGTTTCTCCAAGACTGACGTTTACTAATTTTGAAAGTGTGTCTCGATTTGGCGCGGAGTTTCTGATGGGCTCGAGCGTTGGGACCTGAAGGTCGTTGGTATACCCGACGCTGAGCCCGTTTGCGAACTTTAGAAATTTGTTGGCAGTCTGAATTAAACCAGGGTGTTTTGGGCATTTGGAGTTTGTCGGAAGACATTGGAATACAGGTTTTAGCACAGTTTATCACAGTATTGGTCAGAGATTCTGCTGGGTCTGGACTCTGAAGAAAATCAACTTCCTGGAATTCTTTTGAAATATTGGTTACAAAGAGATCCCAGTTGGCCTTCTTATAATTAAGATGTTGTGAGACACAGATGTTTTCAGTTAATAAGGGTTTTAAAAGAACAGGGAAATGGTCACTTCCGTGCAGATCGTCATGGACAGACCACTCATAGTCCAGGACCAGCGAGGGGTCACAAATCGACAAATCTAAACACGAAAGTGAACCTGTGGAAGAGTGGAGGTAAGTTGGAGCTCCATCGTTCAGACAACACAAATCAAAGTCTGAAAGGACATCCTCAAGAAGCAGACCTCTGGATGACGAACTGACACTACCCCAAAGAGGATTGTGACCATTAAAGTCACCCAACAGCAAAAAAGGTCGAGGAAGTTCTCCGATCAGACTGACAAGGTCCTGACGACAAACCGGGACAGAAGGTGGCAGATACAGTGAGCAGATTGTAACAGTCTTGTGGAGAGTGACTCTCGCAGCTACAGCCTGAAGGGAGGTAGTCAGAGCGACAGGACTAAACAGCAAAGTTTTGTGTAAAAGAAGGGCAACACCGCCTGACAGTCCCAATGTGGATGGTTGTGCCGGTTTAGAAAGAATATTAAAGCCAGAAAGAGTGAAGGTCTTCTGGCTTTGAATTTTAGTTTCCTGAAGAGCCATGACGGAAGGTTTTACAGTTTGACACAGAAGTTGCAGCTCCTCAAAATTTGAATTTAGGCCACGGATATTCCAATGGATTAGTTTACTACTATCCATGGTGCAGAGGATGAACAGGAGAGAAGTCAGGTCATCTCCTCGTCATCGTCTGCATTCAGTGGAGCAAATTTATTGCTTAGTTTCACTGGACTGTTTGGGTCTTCAGACCTGCTGGCAGACTTGCCCACAGGTGAAGAAGGTCTGGATTTTGGAGATGGTGGAGGTTTCTTCCTCATCTCCACCATCTCCACACTTGGTTGAACTCCCTTGCCCGCACGGGCACTGCTCGAGGAAGTTCGAGGCGGGAGGCCTGGCTTTTTCATCTGCCCAGCAGCAGATGGAGTAGACTGCTGGGCAGTCTGAGGGGTGGCGGATTTTTTGCCTCCACCAGGGGCACCCAGTTTGGGTTGGAAGGCAGCGGACTTGCTTCCACCAGAGCTTAACGGTCTTTCTTGCAATGTCTTGGTGAAAGTAAAATTGTCAGTCTGGCAGCAGACTGAACGGGTGGAAACTTTCTTTATAACGGAAGCATAAGAAGACACTGTTGACGTCTGACTGCCAACAACCTGTTTGCGGGCCTCAAAAAACGAAATTTTCTTTTCAGTCTTCACTCTTTGGATGGTGGACTCCTGAACCCAAACAGGGCAGTTGCGTGAAGAGGAGGGGTGGTCGCCACCGCAGTTCGCACAATGAGCCGGGTCTTTACACGGCCCATCATGGGTTGCCTTGCAACAAACACCACACACCTCCTGCCCAGAACAGCGGTCTCTGACATGTCCAAACTTCTGGCATTTGAAACACCTCAACGGGGATGGGACATACAGTTGGACACGTACATTTAAGTACCCGACTTTAATGACCGGAGGCAGCACAGGGTTGCAGAATGTCAGAAAGAGGGTGTTGGTGGGCACTCTTTCTGCACCTTTTTTGACTGTCACCCTATGTACCTCTGTCACACCTTGGGACGCAAGTTCTGTCTTGATCTCCGCTTCCGAGACACCTTTCAAATCCGGGCACCGAATAACTCCTTTGGTCGAATTTAACTGCTTATGGGGGGTCACCCGGATCTCTCTGTCCACAAGTTTTGTTGCCCTCAGCAGCTGCTCCGATTGCCTCTTTGATCTGCACTGGACGAGGAAAGTGCCATTCCGTAGCCTTTTCACTGACTGAGGGTCACCTGCTAGACCCTGAAAGCCCTTCTGAATAGCAAAAGGACTCAGAGCAGAAATAGGCTTTTCCTGCTCTGTCCCTTCAACCACAAGCCAGGAAGCCCAAAAACCTGTCATCTGTCTCGTCTCCATATCCGAGTCACTGTCGGAATCGTTATGACCAGAAATGGGGTCCACTGCCTTCCTCTTCTTTATGGGGGTGTGATTTTGGATAAAGCCATGATTTATGTTTAGAAATTTCGTCTCTCCCTTACCCACCCACCATGGAGTCCAACTAAGGGGCCAGGGCCAAGAACTCATTGTCTTGACCCCTTCCAGGCTTCAGAAGAGATATACGACAAACAGAAGCCTACTGACCCTATCCCCCCTGATCATGCCCAACTCCCGGGAACAGAGAGCTGAGCACTGCAGGGGTTACCTTGGCCAGTCGGAGAACTGCCTGTCTTGACCCAGCCCCACGAAGGGGAAGCCGATTGATACACCCAGGCCAGAGTGTACCTCCTGTCTAGGAGAGGTCCGAGCCAAAGTGATGTGTTGAGGGCGTTGGCCCTCTCAATCACCAGGATCTCATCCCCCTCCGTCACAGGTCGCACCGCACGGCAAACGCGGCGGATCTTAAGAAGACCACAGAGAGAAAAAGAGTGTGCAAAAGAAGGCTTGAAAGGGAGATGAAGAAAGAAAAGAACCGTTAAGAAAGGCAGAAGACAGAATAGGAAAAAGGTGGGTTACTATTTGTCTGGGCCCTCACTCCTAACCTTTCTGACATGGGAGACCCTACCAGGGGCATCAATTCCTACCACGTAATGCTTGGCCAGTCAGCAGCTTGGCTATACAGGCCTAGAAGCATTGACAACAACTAACCATCTAGTCGAGTATTGATGCCCCCGTCAGCAAAGCCTAAAAGATCACTGGACCACGCAAGCCCTCCGACCACGGCAAGGTTGCAACCCCCGGAGGGCAGAGATACGGAATAACGCAGCATATATTTCATTATCTGATTATGTGTCTTCTCTTTTACATGCATGCGACGTTTCTCTTGACAACATTGTTAAAATGACCAAATACCCTTTCCCCCATTGGTTGATGTAGCAAGCAGATATTTTCTATTCCTATGGTAAAGTTACTAAAAATGAGAATCAACTATTGCTTGCTTCTCTTGTTAAAGAATTGATTTACACTGAATATAAATCTTATCTGCATATTTTCACTGATAGTTCAGTTTTGAGTGCTTCTGAGGTTGATGATGCTTTTATAATACCTTCCCTTGACGTTGAACAACAGATTTCATATTACCAAAGGTTGTTCTGTTTTCACTGCTGAGTTATTTGCTGTCATAAAAGCTATTAATTTTATTCTTGATACGCAAGTTTTACCAGAAAGAATACTGACTTTGTCACATTTCAAGTCCTGCTTTAAAGGCTTCACACCTTCAAAATACATCAAGTCGTCCTGATCTCGTCAGTGAAATTTTATTTTCAATTCACCAGTTAATAATGCGAGGTTCTAACACAGCATTATTATGGGTACCCGGTCACTGTAATCTTCGAGGGAATGAAATGGCTGGTACCTGCGCAAAAGAGGCTTCAATGTGCAAATCGAATACAGTTTTATGCGATATTCCTTATTCGGTTCTTGAAGTAAACAATATTCCGACAAAAGCACTCTAGGACCAGAGAAGAACGCAGTACCTTGAAGCTACCATTCAGAACAGATGGGATCTTTCTGCCCCCAGCAGTCGTTGTATAAGTCCGCCATGTTCTATACCGAATCGAAATTTATTACACAGAATACAGGTGGATGGTTGGTTAGGCGGTTTTTAAAACCATCTCCTTTGTGTGTCTGTGGTCAAAAACTTAATGTGTCTCAATTTTTGCTTGAGTGTTCCATAACAAAGGCGTATTTTTAATGTCTTCATGATAAAATTTTGCCTAACAATCTACCTTTGACATTGCATGGTGTTTGTGTCCCAACCCAGAAAACAGGTGGAGTCTAGCCAATTTAGCTGTACATCTGATGAAGTTTCATCCACTTGGCAGATTGTTCTAACGGAATTGGTTTTGTTGTTGTTGTTGTGTTTGTTTTTGTTTGTTTGTTTCATTTTGGTTTAGTGGTCTGATGTACACGCAGAGTAAAGAATTTGTTACATAACATAGCGGTCCGACTCTCACGTGTACTAGGTCGCATTATTCCATTTATGAAACTTTTGCATATGCTGTGCGCGCGCTAGAGAGAGAGAGAGAGAGAGAGAGAGAGAGAGAGAGAGAGAGAGAGAGAGAGAGAGAGAGGGAGGGGAGGCAGAATCTGGTTTTGTTTGTATGTGAGTGCATGTTGTGCGTGCGTCCATACGTTTTTGTATGAGTATGTTTTGATTTTTGTGTGTGTGTGTGTGTGTGGGGGGGGGGGGGGGGGGCACGGTTTTGGTGGTGTGTGTGTGTGTGTGTTGTGTGTGTGTGTGTGTGTGTGTGTGTGTGTGTGTGTGTGCATGTGCGCGCGCCCGCGCGCGCGAAAGAGAGAGAGAGAGAGAGAGAGAGAGAGAGAGAGAGAGAGAGAGATTTGTTTTTATTTGTTTGTCTGTGAGTGAATATATGTGCGTGCATGCATATATGTGAGAAGGGGGGAGGGGAAGGGCTGTCTTGTGTGTATATGTGTGTGCACGCGCGCGCGCGTATGTGTATATGTGTGTTGATGGTGGTGGTCTGAGAGAGAGAGAGAGAGAGAGAGAGGAGAGAGAGAGAGAGAGAGAGAGAGAGAAGATTTTTAATTTTCAGTACAGTTAAAATATAATTTGTTTTATTATTACAATTTCTGATTTTATTATTTTACTAATAGATGTTAAATGTTTCCCTGTTAAGTTTCCTTCATGATTTTAATGCCATTCAGATGTTATATGTATTATTGTCGTTTCTCATTAATTTATTAAGGTAGTCAGTCAGACAGTGTGTGTTCTGTTTTTGGTCATGAATTCTAGTTTCGTTAGTCGAATGCTGCGGGCAAAAAGGCTGAAGACCCTATCTCACTGCAAAATTTCACAAGAGGCTAGACAGGCTGTTCATTTTGCCAGGTATATTTTGCGACGTACAGGATTGAATTTTGTGTTGGTTCCTACCGTAGCTAATGGGTACAGTCTAGGATTTATTGCCTTAATTTGAGGCTTTGCAGATCATTTTCCCGACGGCTGTGAAGCCTAAAGCAAATATGTTAACGTCTACGCGCGTAAATTGTATGTTTTAGATATAGCAAACCGACTCTCGCCAAACCGGGGAATTGTTGCTACTTGTCCAACAAGTGTTAGGCACCCGAGCAGCATTGAGAAGATTTTGTGACTTTATTTCATTGCTGTGCAAGTCTTCATACAATAACAATCTCTCTCTGTCTCTGTCTCTGTCTCTCTCTGTCTCTCTGTCTTCTCTGTCTTCTCTCTCTCTCTCTCTCTCTCTCTCTCTCTCTCTGTAGCTATCTATATCTGTATCTACACACACACACACACACGCACACATACACACACAAGCGCGCGACCACACACACACACACACATACACACACACAATAAAATATATATATATATATATATATACACATATATATATATTCTTTATTGGTGCGTTAGAAAACAAATATGATTATTCTCAGGACCAGAAAAATGAGGGGTGGGGGGGAGGGGGGGTGGGGGTGGGGGGTGGAAGGAAGCTGAAAAGCAGGTAATGCGGTTAAAGGGACGTAGTCCCACACTGATGAAGCACACGAAAGAGCGACAATTGCCTCCCTTAAACCTAGCGCGCGCGCGCGCGCGCGCGCGCCGTGTGTGTGTGTGTGTGTGTGTGTGTCGGGAACAGTTAATATCAATTTTCCATAGAACCATTGATTTATCTGTATATTAATTCATTTTCAATTAATGGTGATGCGTTGGTGCTACGCCATGAAACAAACACGCACTGCGCTACACCACAGGTTCATGGGACCTCAGCCTGGGGAACCGCGGGCTTTTGATGCCCATGGCTATGCAATGTGGGTGGATGAAGAGAATGAGATGCTTGTCTCGTGCCCGATCCACAGATACGCGTGTTCATGTGGGAAGGGGGCGGTGGGTGTAGTCAATGGTCTGTATAGTTGTGCGTGTCATGTGTTCTACGTGCTGTGGTAGAGGGAAGAGAGGAGGGGGTGAGGTGAGGGAGGGGGTTGTGGTATGCCTGTTCGTCCATTGATGATCTCACTCGGATCTGCGCGTAAAGACATTCTATGTTCAGTTGTTTCTTCTCTTTTATTGCTATTTTTCATTATTATCACATCAATATTCTCTTATTGTCACGGAACGCTAAGCCGGACGTAAAAAAAAACCCCCCCCCCCCCCCCCCACAACTAACCCACTAAACAGACAACACGCCACACAAGAACCGACAAGAAAACAAAATTTTATTCCCAACAAAACAATCAATGAGCGAAATCTTCTATGAATACGTCACAGACCCCAGCCTGAAAGCATACGGTTCCCATGGCCGAGGCAGCCACAATAAGTTATTTAATCCCTTATCTAGCTACAGTGTGCAGAGTTCCTCAGGCCAGCAGTATATTACACATAGCGTAATAAAAGTCAATCCTTTTCATGACCACAGCTTTCCACCCCCCAAAAAACAACAACAACAACAACAACAACAACAAAACAACAACAACAACCAATCTATACTAACTTCATATTACTATATTCATTTTGCATATACTTCACTGCGCACATTCATCCCTTCAGTCATACCCTTTTTAATCAACATCCATCCTTCATGCATGCACATCCAAACCTAATGTCTTCAGGTGTTTCATTGTCACCAAAAAAAAAAAAAAACTCAACTAAAAAAAAACAGGCCACACGACGACGACGGTGACAGTTTCACGACGGTGACGGTGACCAGACGAATCTGCCTGCCGGAGCCGAAGATGTGTGATATGACAGGGACACCCAGGGCTCCCACAATATCAGTGGCATTCACAGTCACCGCCAACACAACGGCGACAGTGACGACTGCCACCAACCACAGAGAAACACACCCACAGCGGCGACGACACACCTCACTGGCGGCGGTCACAGAGTGAGAAGTCGGTGATACGGGGGATCCACATCGGCGGCGACAACAGCACCGACGCCAACAGCAACGGCGATAACAGCAACGGCAACACAGCAACGGCGACGGCAGCAACGGCGCCAGCGGCAACAGCGACACCAGCAACGACGCCAGCAGCAACAGTGACACCAGCAACGGCGCCAGCAGTTATAGCGACACCAGCAACGGCGACACAGACAGCGGCGACAGCAGCAACGGCGTCAGCAGCAACTGCGACGTTAATGGCCAGGCCGTGAAGACCCGACCGGATGGGAGAAGGGAAAAGGGTGTAGCATTGGAAAGGGGAAGGACTGGGACAACAGTCCGGGGCACAGCAGGATGGGGAGTGCAGGTGGGGTAACTGCAGGCACCTGCGACGATCGCCGGACAGTCAGGGACAGGAATGCCAGCAACTGGCTGTCCGCAGCTCCCCGACTAAAACGGCCCTGATCCGCCTGGTGTACCGGGCCACAGGATGGTGGGAATGCGCCCTCACCTGCACTTGACATAACTGTTACCCTCCAACCGTAGATATACATAGCTACATCACTGATTACGGTAGCCCCTTAGTTCACCCATTCCCAGGATTTTCTTTACGCACCCCAGAGCCTACTAGCTCCATAAGCGAGTTACACCTATCACCATCTCACTCTGTTTACACTACTAAGTTACACTTCTTACACAACGGTATACAAAAGAGCTGCTTCATGATACACCTTCCAACACACACATTCTCAGTAATATTGTCACGTCCACAATAGATACTATGTTTCGATTCCAAAGAAGACCAATGGGACAGGACAGCTATATTTCCGCACAATCACCCAAGGCATAAGCACACTCCCACAAATCTCCCGCAATGTAGTAACAATATTAACCTATATTATTGAATTAGGATACCCGCGCCATACCAAACCGCGCTGCTTAATACCAGTACCTGTTCATACAACTACACAACACTTATCCTTTCCCTGCCTGTGCATGGTAGCACACGCACACCTAATATATGAATGGAACGTACAGGTATCCAACACCCCCCACCATCCTTCCTGAACCCAACAACTACCATATATGGCCCGGTAAGCCTACACCCCCACCGTGGAATGATGCTACGGATAGATACAGAGCCGTCGGCGCGTCTGTAGGATTTCCACCTGATCAGATCGGTGACAATACCCCCCTGCCAAAGATTTTAATCACAAACTTGTTTTTATTAAAATCAACAAATCACGACTACACCGATCGAACTATCAACCATCCTGCAAAAGTCTCACATCGCTCGACCTGCTGAAACCCTAGCGTGATACCCAACGAACTCTCCTCTCATTTGTACTCAGCACCCGAGTCACCTCGACTCCCAGAACTACAACTTGGAACCCCTCAATATCGGCTTAAGTAATCAGCTGCGACATTCTCACGACCTGGGATTGCCTGCACTGTGAACTGAAAAGGCTGAAGCAGCAACGCCCACCTAGTGGTCCTTCCACTGGCAGACTTCATCTTCTCTAAAAACTGAAGAGGCGAGTGGTCTGTCTGTACCACAAACGGCACCCCATACAAGTAGGACTGAAACTTTTGGATACCCCACACCATGGCCAAGCACTCTTTCTCCACCGTGGGGTAGTTCAGTTCCGCCTGGTTCAGTTCCATGGCCGACATCTTTTCCACCTCGTCCAGGCCCAGTGCGTCCCCCTCCAGGGACCTCGCCGACGCTGTGCTGTGCTGGCTGGCGCTGCTGCAGTCCGAGTTGCACCCTTGTCCATCGTCCTCTGACACGCCAGACAAGATTGGCAATAACGACGGATATCAGCGCACATCCCTGGCCAGTAAAAATTCCCGAGCACCCGATCCTTGGTCTTTGCTGCTCCCAGGTGACCAGACATCGGAATGTCATGCCCCAGAGCCATCACAGACACACGTAACTCAACGGGTACGCACACCTGGGTGACGTTTTCCCGTGGTCCTTGATACCTCCTCATCAGCACTCCAGCCTTCCTGAAGTATTGGACCTGTCCGTACTTGGTCTGGAAAACAGTGCGCTGCTGGCAAGCCTCTCTCGCCTTACCAAGCGTGCCATCCTTGTCCTGCAACTGGGTCAACTTCTCTGGTGTGACATCCAACACAGTCTCCTTCACCGGTAGAGGAAGCACCCCTAGCTGTTCCTTCTTCCTCTGGGCCCTGGTCACTACAGCACTGACCAGTGTGGGGTCAGCATACACGGGAACTCTCGTCCATCCCGAATCCCCTTCCTTCCTGGCAAAGTTTCCTATCAGTACCTCCTCCACAGGGCTGACCATAACCAATACCTCTATCCTGCCCTGGATAAATGGGGTGACAACATCCACGACGGCCACTGGCAACAAGCTCTGGCACTTAGACGATGCCAAGACCACCGGTACCGACTCCCCTGTGTAGGCATCTCTCGAGACCAGCCTCTCAGCAACGACAGTATACCCTGCTCCGGTGTCGCGTAATGCATTGGCAGGAATCCCATTGACCGTAACCACACACCGAGGGTTGTACTCTTGGTTAGCACAAGGTCCACATAAGGTGGGCACCGCCTGACCCGTGCTCTCCCTCCTACTCCAGACAGCGTGTAACCCACTAGGTTCAGGACACCTCCTAGCGACATGCCCGGGCTTCCTGCAGTTATAACACACCAGCCATGACCTCGGGTTTTGCGGCCTATTCCTCTCCCCGCTATTCTTTGACAGACTAGGCGTCCGACTTGGCGGTGGTTTCCCTCCTTGACTTTCCTTGGGTCCATCAGCTGGATCCTCTCCACGAGACCGATCCAACTTAGCCTCCCTGCCCATGCGTTTGGCCTCGGCCAGCACAGTGGCTTCTCTAGCTATCTCATCTGCTGTCTGAGGACATGTCCGCTTCACCTCCACCGTGAACTCTGGATTAAGGAGCTGGAAGAATTGCTCCTGTAGGATCAGATCCTTAACATCCTCCGCATCGTTCTCATCCTTCCCCGCTGCTGTGCACCACAAGGAAAACCAGCGCCTCATTTTTGCTAGCAGCTGACCAAAAGTCTCAGCAGCATCCTTCCTCACCGACCGAAACTTCTTCCTATAGGCCTCGGCGTCCAGGCGAAAGTGCTTGAACAGAGCGCTCTTAACCGCCGTATAAGAACCCAACTCCTCTGCACTGAGTCGCAGGACCGCTTCCCTTGCCTTCCCTCGAAGTAATGCGATCAGACGAGTGGGCCACGACGTCTGGGACCATTTGCACAGCTCAGCGACTCGCTCAAAGTGTGCTATAAACGCATCCACATCGTCTCCATCACCTAAAGGATCTAGGTGGACGTGCTTGGTCTCCTCAACCTCGATGAGACGCTCACGGTACGTTGCCTCGCCCACGACCTGAAGCTCTCTCAAGGTAAACTCCCTCTTCCTGGCCTCCCTTTCTTCCTGATCCAACCGCCTCTGTCGAATCCTCTCTTCCTCCTCCCTCTCCTTTTGCCTGGCTGCCTTCGCCACCTTCAGGTCCAACTCAAACTCTCGGGCTCTTCTCTCCTCCTTACGGGCTATCCTCTCCTCTTTATCCCTCTGCTGCTGTCGAATTCTCGCCTCCTCACGGGCCATCCTCTCTTCCTCATCCCTCTGTTGCTGTCGAATCCTCTCTTCCTCACCCTTCTGTTGCTGTCGAATTCTCGCCTCCTCACGGGCCATCCTCTCTTCCTCATCCCTCTGTTGCTGTCGAATCCTCTCTTCCTCGTCCTTCTGCTGCAGCCAAGCCATCTGCTGCTCAGTAGCTTCTCTCTCTTGTTCAACCCTGACCGAGTCAGAAACAAACCGAGCCAAAGCATCCCCTGCCAGTCCCATTTCCGAACCTATCCTCCCAAACTGGCGATACAGCTCAGTCATATCCATATCAGCCCCTCCTGATACAGCACCCCTAGCGCCCTTCTCATGCTTGACTTCCTGAGCTGCCATGACGTCCCCTGGTTTGTACTGAGGGTTAGCCCAAGTATGACGAGGCATGACGTACCGACCCTACCGTCACCACGACACAATCCAACACCCTTAAGTCGATCGACCAACCTGGCTCACCTCCTCTGGTTCCAACTCTTCAAAGAGGACTGCCCCTCAAAGGTATGGGCAAAACTCCAACCAGCCACACCTGATGCCTCACAGTAAATTCTACGCCCCTTAACAGCGAATAACCAGGCGAATACTTGCCTACCGCTATTCAACCCTCAGGAAAAACTGGGTGCTTTGCTAGTCACCACCCTGGATAACTGACCAAACGTCGCACTAAATCTCCGGACCAAAACCTTTTTTTTCTTCTTCTTAACCGACACTTAAGCACCACTATCTAAACACACAGTACCATCACTCACTACCACATTAAGTGCCCTGTCCTACGCCTGGAAAACATGTTGCTAGACAGGAACACTAACGTATCTACCTCCCTGTACAGGGATACGCGCCCTCCAACCTCCCACTGACTACCAAGCACACGACACAGACACGGACTAAGACCCCCCTTCCGACCCTGCCTATGCTACCTTTCACCTACCCAACACAAACTCCCAAGGGTTACCCCGCATCTCCACCATATTGTCACGGAACGCTAAGCCGGACGTAAAAAAAACAACCCCCCCCACAACTAACCCACTAAACAGACAACACGCCACACAAGAACCGACAAGAAAACAAAATTTTATTCCCAACAAAACAATCAATGAGCGAAATCTTCTATGAATACGTCACAGACCCCAGCCTGAAAGCATGCGGTTCCTATGGCCGAGGCAGCCACAATAAGTTATTTAATCCCTTATCTAGCTACAGTGTGCAGAGTTCCTCAGGCCAGCAGTATATTACACATAGCGTAATAAAAGTCAATCCTTTTCATGACCACAACTTCCCCCCCAAAAAAAAACAACAACAACAACAACAACCAACCTATACTAACTTCATATTACTATATCCATTTTGCATATACTTCACTGCGCACATTCATCCCTTCAGTCATACCCTTTTTAATCAACATCCATCCTTCATGCATGCACATCCAAACCTAATGTCTTCAGGTGTTTCATTGTCACAAAAAAAAAAAAAAAAAAAAAAAACTCAACTAAAAAAACAGGCCACACGACGACGACGGTGACAGTTTCACGACGGCGACGGTGACCAGACGAATCTGCCTGCCGGAGCCGAAGATCTGTAATATGACAGGGACACCCAGGGCTCCCACAATATCAGTGGCATTCACAGTCACCGCCAACACAACGGCGACAGTGACGACTGCCACCAACACAGAGAAACACACCCACAGCGGCGACGATACCCCTCACTGGCGGCGGTCACAGAGTGAGAAGTCGGTGATACGGGGGATCAGCATCGGCGGCGACAACAGCACCGACGCCAACAGCAACGGCGATAACAGCAACGGCAACACAGCAACGGCGACGGCAGCAACGGCGCCAGCGGCAACAGCGACACCAGCATCGACGCCAGCAGCAACAGTGACACCAGCAACGGCGCCAGCAGTTACAGCGACACCAGCAACGGCGACACAGACAGCGGCGACAGCAGCAACGGCGTCAGCAGCAACTGCGACGTTAATGGCCAGGCCGTGAAGACCCGACCGGATGGGAGAAGGGAAAAGGGATGTAGCATTGGAAAGGGGAAGGACTGGGACAACAGTCCGGGGCACAGCAGGATGGGGAGTGCAGGTGGGGTAACTGCAGGCACCTGCGACGATCGCCGGACAGTCAGGGACAGGAATGCCAGCAACTGGCTGTCCGCAGCTCCCCGACTAAAACGGCCCTGACCCGCCTGGTGTACTGGGCCACAGGATGGTGGGAATGCGCCCTCACCTGCTACAACACAGAACGACGACAACTGCGGCTGGCCACCCCAGCACCTGAACCTCAGGGTCGCAGCACACAGAAACACCGACAACTGCTCGACCAAGAGCAAAACGCTCACGAGGGTCGGCTCACCATGTCGACCGAAGTCAGACCCACAGCGCAAACGCTGGCACCAGGACGAGAGCCCAACTGCTCTTCACCAAGGATTTTGACCGAAGTGCTAGCCACCCGGCCCCACCAAACTTTAAAGCTTGATGACTCAGCACTCACTCCTCGCTGAGTTTTGAACCCTACACAAACCGCACGTGAAACGGGACTCCACACGAAACACAACCGGAGACGGGAGGCTAACCCCCTCTCTCCCCACACTTATCCTTTCCCTGCCTGTGCATGGTAGCACACGCACACCTAATATATGAATGGAACGTACAGGTATCCAACACCCCCCACCATCCTTCCTGAACCCAACAACTACCATATATGGCCCGGTAAGCCTACACCCCCACCGTGGAATGATGCTACGGATAGATACAGAGCCGTCGGCGCATCTGTAGGATTTCCACCTGATCAGATCGGTGACAAATAAAAACAAACAGACAGTAAGAAGTGAGTGGCACTGTATCAGCGAGACGTGCTCTCCACACAAGGAAGAGTCCAAATTTCACACCGAAAAATCTGTCGTGACAACTCATCCTAAACATAAATGCCGTGGTTGTTAACAGTGTTCACACAGGGAAGATTCTGTGACAGCATCACGTCAAAACGATTTCGCGCATCCGCCGTGATAACCGTGTCTTCAGTCTCCCATTTAGGTCACAAGTGAACCGTCTGAGGATGAACCTTATCCGAATGAGAATTATTAGTCTTTAATTGATTAGCTGCACAGCTATGATTCCGTGGAAGACACTGGATCTAACACAACGACGTAGTCTAAAAAAAATTGTGTGCGTAGCACCTGCTGACCTGCCGTGGGCACACAGTGTGTGTGTAAACGCTGGCTCTACATCAACCAAAACGAGACGAGCGGAGGCGCAAGGGGCAAAAACGTCAGTTTCGGTAAAAAACAGAGCAAGCGCCACCTTTCAGCCTGGCTTAGCTCATAGTCTGCCCTGTCCACTCTGCAACCACCTTTCAGCCTGGCTTAGCTCCAAGTTGCCTTGTCCACTCTGCACACCCAACAACAGCCGTCATTCGAGCCACTTAGCGGCTTAGCTCCAAGTCTGCCCTGTCCACTCTGCAACACCTTTCAGCCTGGCTTAGCTCCAAGTCTGCCCTGTCCACTCTGCAACACCTTTCAGCCTGGCTTAGCTCCAAGTCTGCCCTGTCCACTCTGCAACACCTTTCAGCCTGGCTTAGCTCCAAGTCTGCCCTGTCCACTCTGCACCACCTTCAGCCTGGCTTACTCCAAGTTCCTGTCCACTTGAACAGACTATTCAGTGCGAGGGTCGGCTGATCAGCCATCTTCGTACACCCACCACCACCCAGTGACAGCAGAAGTCGTGGTCATCTTCGCCCGCGAAGGACTAATTCACAGCAACGCACCTCCCAAAGTGGCGATCGAAGTGACATATGTGGTGAAGTACTTGTCTCCACCAAACTTTCATAACAATTGAAAAAATGATTTGCACACATGGCTTTTGTGAAATAAAAATGACAGCGACAACGCCCGAACGCATGAAATGCACTAGGTTTTTTCCCCCCAAATTTTCCAAACAATGCAACGACACGGACGCTATTCACGGAATGGAGGGAAAGCTGCATGCAGAGAATGGATAAAGTGCCAACAACTTCAAAACAAAAATCTCATAAACTTTCAGCAGTAAGCGTGAAGTGGCACCCATGATGTAGTGACAGGTAGTATTATGTTCGCAGTATTAAATCGTCACGCGATGCGATGTCTACTCATCAAGTACATCCACTTAAGATACACACGTTCATACAATTCAGACAAACGATTTTTTTAAGAAAATAAAGAAAGAAATACATCGAAGTATGCTACCATGGCCAACAAGGTGCAGGCCGCACAGCTCAGCTGTCAATTCTGGTGATGTTAGTGTCGTGCGGGTGGTGTTCTCCCTCCACTCTGCAGAGACAGTTATCCCTAGGTGGATGTCGGCATTAAGCCGGAGTGTAGCCATACTTGGATAACATCCATTCACACAGCCACCAGTGAATACAGAAAGGATAAAGCTTCAGGAACACGCATACCTCACATCCTCCAATCTTCTTCTCATTAGTTTCTAGGGTGAAACAATGGACCGAAATCTTCCTCGCACACTCCGCGCAGAAAAGAACCATAGTAACATGCAAGTTGTTCTTGTCAAGAACAGTTTACAGAAGTCCACTTTGGTTGGTCACACCACACACACACACACACACACACACACACACACACACACACACACACACACACACACACACATCCAACAGGAAAAAGTGGGGTATGAGTGGACCTCCAATACGACGACGTGGTTTACACCAGGTGAGTGGCCGGAATTCAACAACACAAAATCTGTCATGATGATACAGTGAGTGATATACTACAGTGTAAAACATTTCAGCTCAATACAACACAATCTGAAAAAAAGACGGACACTTGCCTTACCTGTATCAAATCTGTGCTGAGATGACGGCTGAAAAACTCGTAGCAGCTGTGAGGACGAGTGAGGGAGCAGAAATGAAAATTGGGATCGGGCTTATACTCGAGCTAATGTCACATTTATACTGACACGCAAAAGAAATGCAAAAATTCGGAGATGTGGTCATCAGTACAAAATGCAAATTTTCTATTGGGATAAAACAAACAAAAAATGCTTAAGAAAAACTCCCAATATTAAATGAACGTAGTAGTAGTAGTAGTAGTGGTAGTAGTGGTAGTAGTAGTAGTAGTTTCATTTTATGTCTTTTCACAAAATTATTTGATATTAGGAGAGAGAGAGAGAGAGTGTGTGTGGTTAGATACATGCGTGTGTGTGTGCGTGCGTGTGTGTGTGTGTGTGTGTGTGTGTGTGTGTGTGTGTGTGTGTGTGTGTGTGTGTGTGTGTGTGCATATAATCACACAAAGATCGCCAATATAATATTAAATACCTAACCCGACAATGTAACAAACAAGAGGTAACTTTAAAATGAACTTGTTGGTATTAAAGTGCAACCAGAGAGAGAGAGAGAGAGAGAGAGAGAGAGAGAGAGAGAGAGAGAGAGAGAGAGAGAGAGAGAGAAGCAAGCAGCATCAGTCATCACAACCCAGTATCAGCTGAGGAATGCTGGTTCATGTCAGTCACTGGTGTGGTCATCTTGTGCACGCACAACTGAAGCCCCCTCCTGCCCATGAAGAGGATGAGCTGGTAGAGGAAGGCCATGAGGACGTTCTCCCATTCCCCCTGCACCGCTACAGCCAGTTGGGTGTCTGCGGCCTGGGCCAGTGCTATGTCTGTGGATCTTCCTCTTGACCTCAATCTTCTCCATGTCGTTCAGGTCGTGACTGTAGTTGGCCTGGGCACAGTGTGGATGCCGTTCTGCTGCAGGAGGTCCCTGGTTACCCGGGCAGTGTGTGGTCTGCTGTTGTCAGGCCGCAGAATATGGCGAGGAATGTCGAGGTAAAAAAAAGGGTGAGGGGGGTTGCGGGGAGGGGGAGGGGCGAAGGACCTTGTTGATGTAGACTTGAGAAGTGATGGCTCATCCATGACCCACGCTCAGATCATGACAGATCACAACGTCAAGCTTCCCCTGAAGATCGATAACGAGCCACACCATGATGTTGGATCGTCCCTGGGGATCCATTTCCACCACACTGCTATCAACGTCACGCAAGCTGCTACGTCTCCATACGCCCTGCCTGCCACCTGCAACGCTGACAGACTTTGCCTTCGTTGGTGAAGAGAAGTGTCCTGCACTGCTGATGACGCCGCTGCAGTCTCTGCTACGCCCACTGCACACAGTCCTGGTCGTGGAGAGAAGACAGTCTGTGACCCTCCGTGACCCTCCTGCCTACCAGGTCAACGACCAGGGTCACGTAGTGCCCCTGCTGACAGGTCTACAGTGAATCCCAAGTGTCTTGCTAACTGTTTCTGAGGCAGACTGTTGTCAGCGGGACCGGATGATTCGCCCATGTTGGCAGTCAGAGGTCACACCAGGCCTGGCACCGTCTGCGACGCTCTCTAATGATTTCAAATGGTCTGGCAGATAGTAGACAGGCCGGGTGTGGCAGTGGAAGACGTTTGCCGCCTCCCTCGCTGACTACTCAGCTGTAAGTCTTCCAGACATGATTTTCTCTCTCCCCTGACCTGCCCAACGTGGCATGACTGTAGAAGCAAATAACAGACGCGGGCATATCGTTTTCTTCATGGGGCGAGTGAGAGGGCTGGACCCTGAGCACAATGCACACATCACACAAGTTTGTGTGCATCACTTGCTCATGAGTCCTATTTCATCATGAGCGTCTGTCATATGCAAGCCACATGCTGACTTGTCTTTGTGCTTTTCTCATTCGTTTACATTGCAGAGATTGGGAACAGACTGACCACACCAAATTGGAGCCTTCAAGCTCGCCTGTGTGAGTGCGAGGCCACTTAAACATTTTTGCGTTTCTTTGGCGTATCAGTATGATATACAAAACGAATCCCGACAAAGAGCAAAACAAGAAAAAAGAGGAGAGAAAGAGAGGGAGAGAGGGAGGGAGGGAGAGGGAGAGACATTCAGCGGCGGTTCTGAGCCACCGTTTCAACAATATAACAGCTGCTTTTCAAATATCCCTTTCAAACATCCATTTACAAACAGGTTCTAGACTAAAAACTCATCGTAACAATGGTTGTATGAGGCCGATTTGCTGACTACGGAAGGGAGGCCCTGAACGTGGTAAAGGAAAGACCTTAGCATCAAATCCTGAAGTACGCCAGTCGACGGTTGTTACTGGAATGTCTGACCATTAATAAAACATAATCACCATCCTATGTGGCGTGTTGGGAAAGATGCAAATTACTGCTGTTGCTGCTGACTCCTTGGGTGGTTATTTTTTCAAGTAATGAAGACTGTGGGAGTGTGTCAGACGCAGAGGAAAAATCAATGGTATCTGTGTCCGATACGAGAAACCGTATATGACTCATGTCTAAGAGGGTGGGTATCTTGTGCTGGCTGGAGTGGGTATAATAGTGGCTAGACATGTCCGACTTTCACTGACGTTTTATTGTGCTGGTGGCATTGTGGCTGATGTTGTCGTTGTTATCTTGTCATCTTCTGGTTGGCATCGATGTTGTTGTATTGTGTTTACTGTACCTTTTTCAAGTTTCCATCAAAGGACATCTATGTGAGAAATTAAACCTGCTGTTTGTCAGGTGTGAACACGATCTTTCAATTCGAAGTTTTTTTCCCAACTTCTGATGTTGTGTGAACCAAACAGCGGACGAAGAAGCAGAACAAAGGAAAACAGCGCTGCTGTCTCCTCTTCCGATCCTGTCAGTGTCATTACTCCCCTACTGCTGTCTCCTCTTCCGTTTCCTGTCAGTGTCATTACTCCCCTACTGCTGTCTCCTCTTCCGATCCTGTCAGTGTCATTACTCCCTACTGCTGTCTCCTCTTCCGATCCATGTCAGTGTCATTACTCCCCTACTGCTGTCTCCTCTTCCGATCCATGTCAGTGTCATTACTCCCCTACTGCTGTCTCCTCTTCCGATCCATGTCAGTGTCATTACTCCCTACTGCTGTCTCCTCTTCCGATCCATGTCAGTGTCATTACTCCCTACTGCTGTCTCCTCTTCCGATCCATGTCAGTGTCATTACTCCCATACTGCTGTCTCCTCTTCCGATCCATGTCAGTGTCATTACTCCCCTACTGCTGTCTCCTTTTCCGTTCCATGTCAGTGTCATTACTCCCATACTGCTGTCTCTCTTCCGTTCCTGTCAGTGTCATTACTCCCCTACTGCTGTCTCCTCTTCCGATCCTGTCAGTGTCATTACTCCCTACTGCTGTCTCTCTTCCGTTCCTGTCAGTGTCATTACTCCCCTACTGCTGTCTCCTCTTCCGATCCATGTCAGTGTCATTACTCCCTACTGCTGTCTCTCTCCGTTCCCTGTCAGTGTCATTACTCCCATACTGCTGTCTCTCCGTTCCTTGTCAGTGTCATTACTCCCCTACTGCTGTCTCCTTCCGTTCCCTGTCAGTGTCATTGGTCCCCGTCAGTGTATTATCCTACTGCTGTCTCCTCCTGTCAGTGTATACTCCTATGTTCTTCCGTCGTCGTTCATTACTCCCCTATGCTTCTCTTCGTCTGTCGTGTCTACTCTACTGTGTTCTCGTCTGTCGGTCATTATCCTATGTGTCTCTCCGTCTTCAGTTATTCTCCTCTGTGTTCTCTTCGTCTGTCGTGTCTTACTCCTCTGTTCTTCTCCGTTCCTGTCAGTTCATTATCCTACTGCTGTCTCCTCTCGATCCAGTCATGTATATCCTACTGCTGTCATCCTTCTTCGTTCCCTGTCGCCAGTCGCTTTTACTGATGTCTCTTCTTCCTCCTGTCGTGTATACAATTACTGCTGTTCTCTGTCCTTGTGTATTATCCATACTGTGTTCTCACCGATCATGTGTGTCATACCCCTCTGTGTCTCTTGTCCTGAGTGTATAATAGTGCTCTTCCGTTCCTGTCGTTTTTATTGCTGTCTTTTTCGTTCTGTCGTGTTTCTCTTGTTCTCTTTTGTTTGGTTAGCTGTCTTCTTCCTCGCAGTGATTACCTCTGTGTCTCTCTTCTCGAGTTTTTCCCATCTGTTTCCGTCCGCAGGTATATCCCTGCTGTTCTCTTCCGTCCTGTCAGTGTCATTACTCCCTACTGCTGTCCTCTTCCGTTCCCTGTCAGTGTCATTACTCCCTATGCTGTCTCTCTCCGTCCTGTCAGTGTCATACTCCCTACTGCTGTTCTCTTCGATCCTGTCAGTGTCATTACTCCTACTGCTGTCTCCTCTTCCGTCCTGTCAGTGTCATTACTCCCCTACGTGTCTCCTTCCGTCCCTGTCAGTGTCATTACTCCTATGCTGTCTCTTCCGTTCCTGTCGTGTCATTATCCCTACTGCTGTCTCTTCCGTTCCGTCAGTGTCATTACTCCTACTGCTGTTCTTCTTCCGTTCCTGTCAGTGTCATTCTCCCTACTGCTGTCTCTTCCGTCCATGTCAGTGTCATTACTCCCTACTGCTGTCTCTCTTCCGTTCCTGTCAGTGTCATTACTCCCTACTGCTGTCTCTTTCGTTCCTGTCAGTGTCATTACTCCCTACTTGTCTCTCGTTCTGTCAGTGTATTACTCCCTATCTTCTCTTCCGTCCTGTCAGTGTCATTACTCCCCTACTGCTGTCTTCTCCGTTCCCTGTCAGTGTCATTACTCCCTACTGCTGTCCTCTTCCGTTCCCTGTCAGTGTCATTACTCCTACTGCTGTCTCTCTTCGTTCCCTGTCAGTGTCATTACTCCCTACTGCTGTCTCTTTCCGTTCCTGTCAGTGTCATTACTCCCCTACTGCTGTCTCTTCTTCCGTCCTGTCAGTGTCATTACTCCCTACTGCTGTCTCTCTTCGTTCCCTGTCAGTGTCATTACTCCCTACTGCTGTCTCCTTCGTTCCCTGTCAGTGTCATTACTCCCCTACTGTGTCTCTCTTCGTTCCTGTCAGTGTCATTACTCCTACTCTGTCTTCTTCCGTTCCCTGTCAGTGTCATTACTCCCTACTGCTGTCTTCTCCGTTCCTGTCGTGTCATTACTCCCCTACTGCTGTCTCTTCCGTTCCTGTCAGTGTCATTATCCTACTGCTGTCTCTTCCGTTCCTGTCAGTGTCATTATCCTACTGCTGTTCTTCGTCCTTCAGTGTCATTACCTACTGCGTCTCTTCCGTTCCGTCAGTGTCATTATCCTACTGCGTCTTGTCTGTCAGTGTCATACCCCTCTCTTTCTTCCGTCCTTCAGTGTCATATCCTACTGCGCTCTCGTCGTCAGTGCATTACTCCCTACTGCTGTCTCTTCCTTCCCTGTCAGTGTCATTACTCCCTACTGCTGTCTTCGTTCCCTGTCAGTGTCATTACTCCCTACTGCTGTCTCTTCCGTTCCTGTCGGTCATTACTCCCCTACTCTGCTTCTTCCGTTCCTGTCAGTGTCATTACTCCCCTACTGCTGTCTCTTCGTTCCCTGTCAGTGTCATTCTCCCTACTGCTGTCTTCCTCCTTTCTTCCTCCTTGTCCTGTCATTATCCCTACTGCTGTCTCTCTTCCGTTCCTGTCAGTGTCATTACTCCCTACTGCGTCTCTTGTTCCCTGTCAGTTCATTACTCCCATCTCTTCTTCCGTCCTGTCAGTGTTTTTTCTCCCCTATGCTGTCCTTTTTTCCTTCCCTGTCGTGTCATTCCCCCCAAGCTGTCTCTTCCGTTCCCTGTCATGTCATTACCCCCCACTGTGTTTTCCTTCCCGTCAGTTATTATCCCTCTACGACTTTCTTCCTTTCCCCCTCAGTGTCTTCCCCCCCACCTGTTTTCCTTTCCCTGTCGTGTCATTACCCCCCCATGCTGCTCTTCCTTCCCGTCGTGTCTTCTCCCCCTGCGTTTTTTTTCGCCCCGTCTGTTTTATCCCCAGGTCTTTTTTTCCCCCGGCATTACCCCCACGCTGCTCTTTTCCTTCCCCCGGTCAGTGTCATTACTCCCCACTGCGTCTTTCTTGTTCCTGTCAGTGTATTACCCCCATGCGTTACTCTTCCGTTCCATTTCGTGTCTTTTCCCCCTACTGGGACTCTTTTCGTTCCTTTTAGTGTCTTTTCCCCCCTTCTCCGTCTCTTCCTTTCCCCGTCAGTGTCTTACCCCCTCGCTGTTTCTCCGTTCCCCCAGTGCTTACCCCCCCACTCCGTCTCTTCTGCCCCCGTCGTGTCTTACTCCCCTACTGCTGTCTCTTCTTCCTTCCCGTCGTTCTTACCTATGCGTCTTTCGTTCCCGTCGGTCTTTTTTCCCCCCCACTGCTGTTTTCTTTTTTTTTCCCCGCGTGTCATTATCCCAAATGCGTCTCTTCCTTTCCCCGCAGTTCTTTTCCCCCCCACTGTGTCTTTTCCCGCCCCCGTCAGTGTCATTATCCATGCTTTCTTTTCCCCTTCCCTGTCGTGTCATACT
>JAMYXO010000186.1:0-17500 GCA_033310375.1 Conus canariensis | reverse complement strand
ATTGGGAAATTGCACAGCCCATTGCAATACCCACTTCCAAGTTGATCCAGTCTGTTGTGTACTCCTTGGTAGAGAACCGCATTGAGAAGCCATTGAAGTACTTCTTGAGCATGTCGCGGATGTTCTTTGGCACATGGTACATCTCAAGAGCCAACTGTATCATCTCATGGGGCACAGATCCATATGCGTTTGCCAGATCAAGCCACACTACGTCCAGGTCTCTCTTTTCTGTTTTTGCTTTTTGGATTGCGTCCCAGATCATTGTGGCGTGTTCTACACAGCCCGCCACGCCTGGGATGCCACCTTTCTGGACTGACACATCCAAGTACTTGTTTTCCATCAGGTACTTGGTCAGCCTTGCTGCCATGACAGAGAAGATTTTCCCTTCGACGTTCAGTAGTGATATTGGCCTGAACTGGCTAATGTCACTTGAGTTTTGCTCTTTGGGGATGTACACACCATCTGCCGTCATCCACTGGCCGCTGATCTTCTGGTTTCTCCAAGCCGATCGCAGCAGCCTGTGGAGCCACTCCAGCACCTTGGGACATTTCTTGTAAAGCTGGTAAGGTATTCCGTTTGGCCCTGGTGATGATTTGGCTCTGGCTTTGTCGACCACCTTCTTGATTTCCGCCAACGTTGGAGGCTTGCCATTGAACTGTTCCTCAGGGTTGGTTGGCCACACCAGACCTTGAATGTCGAGTGGTGCTTTGCTCTGTGGGTCAGAGTATGTTTTCCTCAGATGCTGCTCAAGAACTCCTTTGTCCACACTTAGGGTCCCAGATTTTGGCTGCTCAAACAGTGTTCTGGCAAACTGGAAGGGGTCTCTGAAAGAAGCGCTCTTGTGTCTTCTTCTTTTTGCTCTTCCTCTTCCCCGCAGATTCCGCTTTGCTGAGGGCACTGTGTTTTTCTTTCAGGTCTTTCCACAGTTTTTCCAAGCCTTGTTTTTCAGCTGGCAGTGCGGTCTTCATCTGCATCTTGAGGTTTTTCTTTTGGGACCCTGATCTTGTCCATCTTTTCTTGGCGTCTGGATTTCTTTGGAGGTGTTTTCTCTTTGGGTAGTTTTGCTCCATAGGCGTCTCTACATGTGGCATACACAATGTCCCCATATGTGGCTAGTTTGTGTTCCAGGGTGCTTTTCCCTATCAGTGCATCGAGTCTTTGGACGATTTTTGCATCCAGTTTCTCCCAATCTTCAGTTTCGTTTGCTGAGACAGCGGAGAGTCAACTGACAAAGTCATGGCGGTATCCATAAAAATGGCGAAAACAACCGTAGAAGAAGAAGAAGAAGAATGAGAAGAAGAAAAGAAGAAGATGATGATGATGATGATGATTATGATGATTGAGGAGAGAGACAAGAAGAAGAAATGATGGTAGTGGAATGATAACGATGATAATGATGATGATGAAGTAATAAGAAGATGAAGAAAAAGTTTAACAACACATGAACAACAACAACAACCAACAACAATAATAAGAATAATGATAATAATAACAATGTATAATGATTACACGCAGCATACCTGCAGGGTGTTTAAAACAGAACGAAATCAACTCTGTAGAAGATACAGCAAAGGTGTCCCAGAAGACTTGACCACAGCAACGCACAGCTGTCGGGTGTACGCTCTCTCTGCCCACCCCCTAGGTCCAACGGTCAGTGTCGAATTCTCAGTCTTCAACGACAACACCGACTCGGTTAGAGGGCTAGTTGTAGTTAAAGCAATCGGTGCGAGTCATGGCCTTTATTTCAAAGCATCCCCGTCCTCTCAAGTCATACTTCGCTTACCCCCCCCCCCCCTCCACCCCAACCGACATTTTTTGTCACCTCTTCCCCCGCCAAACACCTTCCTCCCGTTCCTATTCTGCTCGGTCGCTACTACTCCCGTTCCTTCCCTTACGCACAATGCTACAATTTAGTATTACGGAGTTTACATCCATGAGTATCCACACTGACCACAGATGTTAAGACGACGTTGAGACGACGAACTATAATGACAGAAAACCACAGTCGCTGCGACTCGAAAGTAAGACACAGCAGATTTATGAACGGGATGAAAGGGGAGGGAGTGGGGGAGGAGAGAAATATGGGGAAGGGTAAATGTGACTGAGAGACGGGACGACATAGCGATGGGAGTACAAGTTTTTTATTACATTTAGATTTGACTCCAGCAAATTAATTTATAAAGTTGTTGTGTGGTGTTGTTCATTTGTTTACCATCAGAGTTTTGGGAGTGAGAGAATATTTTTCAACTTTAACCTAATCTTTCGTACAGTATTCACACTCAACGCACTCACACAAACATCCGCACACACACACACACACAACGCACGCACACAACACACACACCCACACACACACACACACACACACACACACACACACACAACTCACCACACACACACACACACACACACACACACCACACACACACACACAACACACACACACACACACACAGCACACACACACTATAACTTAATACGATTCTAATCCTTAAATGATAGAACACACTGTTCAGTTACATATTTAATTTGATTCTAGATAAAATGCTCCTTGATCTCAGGGTGATCCCATTTCTGACCTAACAGTAGGACGATCCGCCTCATGAATCATCAATGTTAAAAACGGCATAACCTTGTTTTGCTCGGCCCCACCCACCTCCCACCACCCTTCCTGCAATAAACACCTGATTCCGGCCCTGTGTCTGGAAGCAAATAAAACTAATGCGCATGCAAGTTCATCTCTTTCAAGTATAGAGAGATCGGACACAGTCTCCACAATCAAGCGTTTCTGAGTCTGTTTCTAGTGTTCCGAGTCCGGAATCGGTGTCTGAGATTGAGTCGAGTCGAGTCTTGAGTTTTGAGTCTGTGTCCGTTTCTGAGTTGAGTCTGAGTCTGAGTCTGGTACTGTGTCTGAGTAGTGTCACTGAGTCTGAGTCCTAAGTCTGTTTCTGAGTCTGCGAGTCTAAGTCCGTGTCTGTGATCTGAGCTGTGTCTGTGTCTTGAGTCCTGAGTCCCTAAGTCTGTGCTTTTTCTGGATCTGATCTGGTGTTCCGAGTCTGAGTCGAATCTGAGGCTGGTTTCAGAATCTGAGTCATGTAGACAATTCTAGATGCGACTCAAAAATAGGCCACACTCCCAATTGGATAGCACAGATACACTCCATGATCGATATAATAGTTTTTGAGGCGTACCTTTGAGTTTTGATCCAGCATTAAATAGATTTTGAAACTGATAAATTATCAAAAGACCAACTCCTCACCAATCAATTCCCTAATTGGGGGAGGGGGGGTGTTTTCACCGATAAATCAACATTCTTTAAATACCTGACCTTCCACATTATTAGTGACGCTACATTTTCCGCCTTTCGACGCTCGAGCGCACGATAGTGCGCGCGAGCGAGCGAAATAGGCGCCAGCTGAGCCCCAAATAGTTCCATCTTTTGATTTTATCTGACTGCTTGATTGTCCTGGCTTGTACCTTGCATGTTCCATTGACAAAAAAAATGGGGAAAATCAAAGTGCCAGGAAATTCTACCATAGCTGCCGAACAATGCCCACTACCCACATGGTTCAGCTCGCGCGCGCGCAGTATGCGTGGACAGACACCAGTAAGCTTACTATCAAAGCACAGAGCTCAGCTTATACGCAACCTTTTCCCCTCCCTTCTTTCTTGTTCATGCGAGTGTTGGGACCCTCACAGCAGAAATCGGTCAAAAGGAAGAATCCTGACCACAGAGATGAGATGCCGTCGTAAAGATCTAAGACTCTCCTGTATGGTTCATGCCCGAACGAGCACGTGCAAACGTACTAGAGCGAGAACACCAAATAGTTGAGTAAGTAAATAGATGAGCGCGAACTAGACAAGCGCCCAAAAGGCCCATGCTAAAATGTATGCCACATTACGGATCAGATGGGCCAGCCAAAACGATCCCTCCAATGGGGCTATCGAGACACGCAGAGCATATGAGGGGAGGGGTGGGGGGGTGGGGAGAAAAGAGAGTGATATAAACAAGATGCAAAGCATATGTAACAACTCCAGTTAATTCTGAATAAGCGCGTGTACAGTACTTTCATAGATATTTGTCAAAGTCGAAAAAAAAAACATGGCGTCCACAATCAAACAAGCGTCATAATGTATTCGTCACCGAGATACTCATAAAGGAGAAAACTGTTTTGGGTCCGTTATAGCCATTAGTAACGGATAGTTCTGGTAAAGTTAAAACATCGGCCTCATCCGTGACCCATAATGAACATACCTACAAAGTTCATAAAGATCTACCCAGAAGTTCTGTCTTGAGTCGATTGGAAACACAGTTTTGACCCACGGGAACATATAGACAGAACACACACACACAGACAACAGCATTTCATCGTTCCCATTTTAAAGTGCATCCCTGTTTCATAAGAACTGGGGTACAAAAAATGGTCAGACAATACAGAGGAGTGGACAAGCAAGCTTTTTGTTTTGCGAAACACAGGCCCTCGCACGACAACCCCACCAGAATGGCGCGACCTGTGCGGAAATCCCTCCTGCTGCGCCCTCATGATCTACCAGAGTTAAGGGACCTAGCAAAAGAGAAGGCATTTTTCGTTCTTTTTCTTTTTTCTTTTTTTTGCACCCCATTGTAATTTTCTTCTTTAAGGAATTCTAGATCTGACCAATTCGTCCTCGCGCTCGAGCCGCGCGAGCGAAGCGCGCGTCGAGAGACCAGCGCCCATCCACACCCCTCCACACGTCCCGTTCCACGTGCCTCCCTCCCCCCCCCCCCCCCGCGGGGGCCCCCCCCCCCCCCAAAAAAAAAAAAAAAAAAAAAAAGAAGATATTTAAAAAAATAAAATAAATAAATACAAAACTCATCACCTTTTTTTTAATACAACAATTGTGGGACAAGGCTATATATTGCGAGCAGCACACGCGTGGTCCTGCGTGTGCCAACGCAGCGCCGCGCGTGTGTGTGTGTTGTGTGTTTAGGGGGCGAGGGGGGGTGGGGGGGAGTGGAAGGGGGGGGAATGGGGGGGGGGGGGGAGGGGAGGGGCGGGGGGATGGGGGGGGGGGGGGTGGGCCGGGGGGGGGGGGGGGGGGAGGGGGGGGGGGGGAGGAGGGGGGGGGGGATGGGGGGAGGGGGGGGGGGGGGGGGGGGGGGGGGGGGGGGGGGGGGGTGGGAATGGGGGAAGGGGGGAGAGTAGTTATACTTGGGGGGGGATGGGGGGGGGGGGTTAGAGGGGGGGGGGGGGGGGGAGAGTTGGGGGGGAGGGTGAGGGGTGGGGGGGGGGGAGAGGGGTTGGGGGGGGAGGGGGGGGGGAGAGGGGGGGGGGGGGGGAAGGGGGGAGGGTGTGGGGGGGGGGGGGGGGGGGGGAGGGGGGGAAGGGGGGGGGGGGAGGACGGGGGGAATAGAGGGACCGGAGGGGGGGGGGGGGGGGGGGGGGGGGGGGGGAGGGGGGGTGGGGAGGGAAGGGGGGGGGGGGGGGGGTGGGGGGGGGGGGGGGGGGGGGGGGGGGGGGGGGGGGGGGGGTGGGAGGGGGGGGAGGGGGGGGGGGGGGGGGGGGGGGGGGGGGGGGGGATCGGGGGGGGGGGGGGGGGGGGGGGGGGGGGGGGGGGGGGGGGAGGGGGGGGGGGGGGGGGGGGGGGGGGGGGGGGAGGGGGGGGGGGGGGGGGGGGGGGGGGGGGGGGGGGGTGGGGGGGGGCTGGAGAGGGGGGGGGGGGGGGGGGGGGGGGGGGGGGGGGGGGGGGGGGGAGGGGGGGGGGGTGGAGTTGAGTGAGTGTGTTGTGTGTGCGTGGTTGTGTGTGTGTGTGTTTTGTGTGTTGTTTGTGTGTGTTTGTTGTGTGTTGAGGGGGGTGGGGTGAGTGGATTGTTGGGTGTTGGGTGTGAGCGGGTGTTGGGGGTGTGGGGGTTGTGGTGTGGGTGTGCACTCCAACACACACACACACAACAAGACACACACACCACACGACACCACACACACACACACACACACAATTTTCAAAATGCTACCATCATTATATCCCAAAATTTGTTTGGATGTCCTTTTCTCAGTGCTATACACACGGACAGCTGACTGTTTAATATGTGAGGAAGATAAATCATTGGTAACCCTGAGTTTTGTGGAAATTGTTGTAGTGCCTCTGAAGGAATGTAGGGCGTTGTTGAAAAATAAAGTATAGTTCTGATCGTAGCTTCTGAAAACAGCTGTACTAATCTGAAATAAAATTTACGAGGCGCGCGAGCGTGCGCGCATAGAAACTTGGACAAACGATTCACAATATCAAAACACAACGCGAGTTCGACCTCTTAGTCCATACTTCGGTGAGACACAAACGAATAATATAACGAAAATTCACTTAGCTTTAAACGCTACAGATCGTCTTCAGAGTTCATCGCAAGAACTGTAACGGCCTGTAACGGTTTATTATCTTCTTAAATAATGACACAGAAAGAAACTTTTTCCAAATCTAATGGAAAATTAACAGCATGTTCATTATTGGTTCATGAATAATGTCCCGATGTTTTTAGTTACCCCCGTTATATCCTTTACTAACGGCTGAACGTCCTTTAAATGTTTTTTCTTCTTTATGTAAAATCACAGAAAAATTACTATTCCTATATTGCTGAAAATATGTATTTGTATATTCCAATATTGCGACGGATGATGCCGACGTTTTTAAGTTTACCGTTGTAGCCGATACTAACAGCTATAAGGGGGGGGGTGCGGCCATAATCTGGTTTTCTTTTTCATGGAATTTCTCAGTAAGTACTTAGGCCCGATCTTTCTAAAAAAAAAAATTATGTATTTTTGATTATGATGTTTTAGGTTTACCGATCTAGCCGTTACTAACGCAAAAATACTCTGACAACGGATATTTCGTATATTAATGAAACAGTCTCCATAAAAACTTGTCCGATCATTCTGAAATTTGTAAAGTATGTTCTTATGGTCACGATAATGATGCCCAATTATATGCGGAAAAGGGGGAGATATTGAAAAAAGGGGGGGAATATTTATTTAGTAAATAATAGATTTAGAGAAAAGAGAAATTTTAGGGGGGGGGGGGGGGGGGGGGGGGGGGGGGGGGGGGGGGGGGGGGGGAATTTTGGTTTTTAATTTTACCTTAATAGCCGTTACAAACGGCCCATAATGGATTTTCTCTTATGGAAAATCACTAAGTTTCTTGGCCGGATCTTTAGGCATAACGAAATTTAAAGAAGTAAGCATTATATGTCACAATGATGCCTCGATAATACCAGAATACCATCACTAACGGTTACACCAGCCCAAGACGTTTTCTTCCTCTTATGGAATCATCTCACGAGTATTCCCAGGATAAACTGGGGCGCATGTTATATGGCTATGCATCTTGTTAAAGATATTTTCTGACTCAGCCCGAGTTTCCATAAGGGGAAACACACTCCGGCTCGTCCAAGTGTGTTTATCTGTAAGTGCCTACGTGCGTTATGTGCGCGCACGCGCGCGAGCGTGCGTAATGTGTGTGTGTTGTTCGCGCGCGCGCGGGCGCGCGCGCTGTGTGTGTGAGTAGTTAGAGTGTGAGTTGTGTTTGTTTTTGTGATCGCATGTATCTTTCTCCCCAACTCCACATGCACACATGCACGTGCCCACTCGCATATTCAAAACATACACGCGCGCTGCGCGCGATCGCGCGCGCACTAACACACACACACTAATACACACACACACATACACACACACACTCACGCGCGCGGCGCGCGTTGACCGCGCGCCTACATAGCACATTATTCTTGCATTTGATTATGTACTGGATTCCTGGTTTGATTTAGGCCATGATGCAAAAGAACATACCCAACAAGGCGAAAGAAAGAATTGATGTAACACACAATCCGAACAGGCATGACTTTTCGGCAAAATAGTCTCTTTTGTATACATTGTAAACACCAGACACTGAAAAATGTCACAGCCTCCCTAAACGCTGTGGTTTTTGCCTTTCTGTTCTTTACCCGATATTTATTGCAATTCATCCAGAAGAACTATCCCTACATCAAATGATCTTTTTGTTTTTTACCTCCTTGTTGCGCCACATCAATCTATCATTGTTTTTTTCATTATCGCGTGACAGATACAGTACAACAATTCTGTGTCAGGAAAATAGAATGACCTTATCAGGTCAATGAATTAAAAGATAACCACACGTCTGAACAACTCAGCACTTTTTCCCATTTTGTTTTTTTTCTTTACATTATATTATGATGAGGACTAGAGAGAGAGAGAGAAGAGGAAGAGAGATAGAGAGAGAGAGAGAGAGAGAGAGGTTCTTGATGTAGAAGATTTAAACGAAGGCTGCTGTAAATAATCCAGCCATGAGCGTGCGCGTGCGAGCGCACGTGCCTTACAATGTTTTGGATCAATGTAAAAGGTAGTAGGCCATCCGCAGATATCAGAGACAGTAATGACCTCCCTAGCAGGATTTTTATTTTTTTCAATTTCAATGGATGCTTAACGCGAAGATATTTCTCTCTTTTATTGTTCTTGTATTACATTAGTCGTCGGTCGCCTTCGTTTCCCATTCGAGCGTTGTCTTAGTAGCTCAGTGAAAAGTGGTGGTGGTGGTGTGTGGATGTGGTGGTGTGGTGGAGAATATTAAGATTGTTAGAAGTAGTAGTAGTAGTAGTAGTAATAGTAAGTAGAAGAAGACGTAGTAGTATACCATTGACGGAAAGGAGCGCGAGCGCGCGCGTGCCGCGCCGCTTACCTCAGTAAAGTCCTGTTGACAGCGAGAAAGACTGTGCCTCCTTAGAACACATCATCGATCACGTAATACCTCATGGGCGGGAAAGCTTCTTGGTCCTGTATGAAGTTTTACGTTAGGGCCTTCATGCCCAAACAACACCGATCATAAAACGGGATTCATCGTAACAGCATTGAGTAAGGCTTCAGTATGCACACGACAACAGCTTGCCGTGTCTTTCCAGCATGGATGCACATCATCGGTGAGAATACTGTCTGGGACACACATGGTAACGCTCCGTGAGGTTCGTGTCGCGTCACATCAGTTGCCATTACCACAAAGCATAAGCCCGGGATCAGTTAAATTCCATTGACGTCTTAGAAGCAGCCATGTAGCATTCCTGAGTCGCCATGAGAATACCGGCGCAGGATTCTAAGGGAGTGTGTGAGTGGCAGGACTTCTCCCAGCTAAGGTTGTCCGGCATATGGTTAACGGATTACTTCACATGTATCACATCCCCCGCATCTTCGGTAGATGGATCTGTATTTTTCAATTCTTTTAGTGAATAGTACGTTATAAGCAAGGAGCCAAAAGGGGTACATAACACCATAGAGGAAAAAAAAGCCCTTAGAATCAACACACCCAGTGCCCCACTACGATAACCGAACCGACACACTCACAGAAAGAACTATACAAGATAAACGTATGCACACGCAAACAGCTAAAACGACATACACACCAACAACACAACGTACAGGTTCAAACAAAAGGCGATAAGAGAACAGGAGGAGGCAAAACATCATGGACGACACACCTGGGCACCACGTCGCTATTCCCCCCACCCCCCCTCCCCCCTCCCCCTTCCCCACACCCCCCCCTTCCCAGAACACCAGGAACAACGCCCAAAGTATATCTCTCTCGTACGTCTCTCATCTCTCTCTCTCTTCTATCTCTCTAGCCTCTCTCTATATATAGTATTATATGATTATGATTGTTTTTGAGAGGAGAGAGAGCGAGGCGAGCGAGCGAGTCGCGCGCGCGCACCCAGGCAATCATATACATTCTATCCTCCTATGTATTAGCATACCATTAATAAGTCCCACCCATTTATAACGGTCCACCTACCTTAGAGAATCAGCCACTCAAAATAGACAAAAATTAAAGTACCTCTATAAAGATATATATATAGAGAATAGTATCTTACCACTCACTCCAACTCTCTCTCTATTACAAATTTCTCATATGAATTTGCATCTACTCTCTCTCTCTCTCACACACTCACTCTATTATCGTTCGTTTATTGTTTGTCGTCAATATGTGCCTGTCCGCGCCCTTCCAATTTGCAGCGTTAAAGCAGTTTGAATACCTCGTTCCGTATCTTACACGACAGTCTAGAGAGGCGAGAGGGGACACCACCATGACTACGACCCATCACGTGATACACGAGGTTCACACATTGTATAGATACCTGCCGCTTCTTCGCGGCGTTGTCTTCGGCGCACCGGCAGGTGAGTTGTGTTTTTTTCCCTGTCTCCCCCAGCAGAGTAGCTTTTAAATGGACCTGTCATTGTCCAGGGCTTTTTGTATAGGTGGGGCTATATTGGAATGTATCCAGAGCGTGGCGCGAGGAGAGCGAGTGCGCTATATTTACCGGATTTACAATTTGCTTGTGTGTAGTAGAGATAGATTAATAGGAAAGACACAAACCCACGAAACTAAGTATTATATTTTTAGCTTGTATTATTCTAGTTAACAATCTTATCAACCCCAAATGTCATTTTAATTTTTTACAGAAGAGAGAGAGAGAGAGGGACAAAAATCAGAAAAAAGAACACATACAAATTATATCATCAGACCACATTCTATCACAAAACGATATAAGTTCAAGATGTAGAAGTAGTCAAAAGGGCAAGACTCTCACGTCCAGTGGCGTAACGGTACGAACTTGCGGGGGGGGGGGGCGGGTGAGGATAACCGACTAGACGGGACGGTAGAGGTAAAAACTAACGCTAAGTGCTACAGACACCACTAAGCACATCGTCAATACATGCTGTGAGTCAAAATTTACAAAATTTTTGTAGTGTCACGCCATCAACTTTCGAATTTCATTGAAATTCAAGTACCTAGTTGTTCGATACTGAGCGCGCGGCGCGACTCGCGGTCTTGTTTATTTTAGTAAATCGAGTAGAAATACAGAATGTCCTAAGCATTACTACAGATAAAAGAAGTCTGGGAGGAGAGTGCTGCGCGCGAGGGGCTCCCGTATTAATGAAGAAGCAGCGGAGGCTAATAGATGATATGACTGCCCGAGCGTTCGCCCAACACGCCGTAGATCTTCTCATGAAATTGGACGACACACTGACAACAACGGACGGTGAGGAGTGAGAGTGGAGTCTGTACACACACAAGCTTCTATGTAAGTAATCTTGATACAACAAGGTTCGATAAAATGTTCACATCTGGGGGCCTAATTGTAAAACGCACACTTGAGCAAAGTGGTGAGGTTCGCATAGTAACATAACTACCGTAGTGAGTCACACTATATGTGCGAGAGCGAGTTTTAGGGCCGTGACTAACTACTTATTTTCTTTCCTTACTACAGCACGGCAATAACGATGCTGGAGGAACTGATATGTGCCTGGGCGAGCGAGCGTGCAAGCGTACCGCCGCGCGCGCGCGCGCGATCATAGAGGACAACACCTTTCATTTACTGACAGATAGCTCGAACGGGAGCAGTAGACAACCATTCTAAGTAACACTTAAGTTACTCACACCAATTACGGAGAACAGCAACGAGCAGTATTGCTCCTATTGTAACACTGATGCGCTACAGGTAGAGACAACAACGCACAGTCAGGGTCATAAGTAATCATGTACAAGCCAAGACCTCAAGCCAAACAAACTCTTCTGACCACACCACACATGACACCATCAAATACACCGAGATTCACCTGGCGCGCGCGAAGCAATCCTAAAGCGCGTATACACACCAACGCTCAAGCGCGCCAACACATCGGATAGGAGGTACGGTGTGCTCCATCATTGTCTACGCGCAGATCCATCGCAAACACGCACCCCGCGTGCACGACACACAAGCAGCACACTCAGCGCCACGACTTTCTCTCACAACCTGAGTTTGAAAAATGTCGCGGGGCTCAGGCACGGCGTAGGAAGGCGAGGGGCGGGAGGCGACCACGCGCAGGGTTGGGGAGCACGATGCACCCAACGCGAACAATCAAACCAAACGAAAACACAAACCACAACACAACAAAAGACCCTATACATTATTCTCTCTCACACCAAATGTCCAACACCACATACACGCACGCACTCACCGCAACACGCACGGCCAACGCACGCACAGCCGACACCAGAAAGTGCCACACACACAATCTCTCACACACACACACACACACACACACACACCGAACACGCGAGAATCAAACCTGCGAGACAACTAGCGTGTACCACTACTCCTCGCGGACAACAACGACCAAAAGCCACTCAACACTAACTGGTTCGACAATGTGTTCCATGCGCTAGACCGGTCCTGCATAAGGAGAACTAGACTCAGTATAACAGAGCGAGAACCTTATCAACCTTAGATACTACTCTAACAGAGGCCTCGGAAGTTAGTGACACACTTTTCGCACAATGTACGCTCGCGGATTACACACTATCTACTTGATAGCCGAGTATCCTCAACAGGAGAGCTTAGTTGATCTGATTCACTATATTCTTCTTAGTCATTCTATGATGGTATGTCATGCGTCATTCTTTAGTATCTCCCCAGCCAGCTCCCCCGCGAAGAAACCTTGCCATGCTCGTTACGTTTTCGACTGAGTAAATTGACCATGTTCGTCTCTCGGAAATGTTACAATGCTCTCTACCTCAACCCGGTGATTTCCCACGCCGCGTTATACTGTCTCCGATGCTACCTAGGTGAAATCGTCACAAAACAAAATGTACGGCGGAGGTTCGCGTGTTGTTCTGTGGACTTTCTAAAAGTTTAAATTCTTTTCTTTTTGGGTTTTTGGGGGGTTTTGGGTTGTGTTTTTTTTGGGGTTGGTTTGTTGTTTTTTGGGGTTTGTTTGTTTTTGGGTTTTTTTTTTTGGGGGGTTTATTTTCGGCCCGGGATGTACTTTTTGGGGGGGTTGGGGTTTGTTTGTGGTTTTTTTTTTTTTTTGGGGGGGGTTTGAGGGAAACCCCAAAAAAAAAAACCCAATAAACTCGAAACCCAACCCCCCCCGGGGACTGAAAAAACCCAAACCTAAAATCCCCCCCCAAAGAGCCCCCCTTTTCAAAAAAAAAACCCCGGGGGGCCGGGGGGGGAAAAGGGGGGGGGCCCCCCCAAAAACCCCCCCCCCAAAAAAAATTTTTAAAACCCCCCCCCCCCCCAAAAAAAAACCATTTTTTTTCCCCCAAAAACCCCCCCCTTTTGGGGCCCCCCCCCGGGTTCCCCCTAAAAACAAAAGGGGAAACTTTTCCCCCTAAAACACCCCTGTTCCCAAAATTTTCCAAAAAAAAAACCCCACATCCCCCCTTTTGGGGGGGTTTTTTTAAAAAAAAAGGGGGGGGGGAAAAAAAGGGGGTGGGGGGGGGGGGGGGGAAAGGGGTTTTTTGTTTGGGATTTTTGGGGGGGGGGGGGGGGGGGGGGGGTTTTTTTTTTTTTTAAAACAAAAAAACCCCCCTTTAAATAAAAAACCCCCCAACAAACCCCAAACCACGCCCCGGCCGCCACCCAAACACAAAAACCAAACCCCACCCCACACCCCCCCCCAAACCCCCCCCCACCTTTTTACTCTTCAAAAAAAAAAACCCCCTTTCCCCCAAATTTATTTTTCCATCTTTCCTTTATCTCTTCCCACCCCCCCAAAAAAATTTTTCCCCTATCCCTTTACCCCCATCCCTTTTCCCCCACCCCCCCCACCCCCCCCTCTTTTCCCTTTTCCCCTTTTTAAAACCCAAAAACCCCATCTTAATTTTTCATTTAAAAAAACCCCCCCCTTTTTTTTTCCCCCCCAAAGAAACTTTAGTACCCTTATTTTACCCCCCCCGGGCCCCGTCTTTTCCCCGGGGGGGCCCCCCCCCCCGGGAAAGCGGCAACCCGGGGTTTCACCTTTGGGGCCCCCCAACGTCGGGGGGGAAAATTTTTTCGGCGAATCCCCGGTTCCCCACCGGGGCCCCCCAAAAAAGGGCCCCACCATTGGGGGTTTTTTTAAACCCAAAAAAAAGGGGGGGGGAAGAGCGAAAGTTTTAAAATTTTTTTTTTTTTTTTTTTTTGGGGGGGGGTTTTGGGGGGGGGGGGGGTTTTTTGGGGAAAAAAAAATTTTTTTGGGGGTTTTTTTCGTTTTTTAAAGGGGGGGCCCCCCCAGAGAAAAATTTTTTGGGTTTTTTTTGGGGGGCCGGCCCCGGCGAAAAAAAAAAAAAAAAAGGGGGCCCCCCCCCCCCCCCGGGGGGGGGGGGGGCCCAAAAAGGGGGGGGAAACCCAAAAAAAAGAAAACCCCCCCAAACCACCCCCCCCCCAAAATCACCCACCCCCACCCCACCCAAAAAAAAAACCTAAAAAAAGGAAAAAATAAAAAAAAGTAATTAAAACCCCCGCTAAAAAACCCTAACAAAAAAATCTTCAAAAACCCTTTCAAACCGAAAAAGACACCATACGGGCACCCCAACCCCCGCAGAAAAAAAACCCCGGGGGGGGGGGGGGGGGGGGGAAAGGGGGGAAAAAAGAAAAAAAAAACACAAAGGGAAAAAACCCCAAGGGTACAATCAAAAAAAAAAAAAACAAAAAAAAAAAAAAAAAAAAAGAAAAAAAGGGGGAAAAAAAAAAAAAAAGGGGGGAAAAAAAAAGGGTAGGAAAAAAAAAAATAAAAAGGGGAAAAGATAAAAAATTTTAAAAAAAAAAAAATTTCCCCCCAAAAAAAAACCCCCAAAAAATAAAAAAAAACCCCCCAAAAGACACATTTTTTCCCAAAACCCTTCAAAGGGAAAAGGGACACCCAAAAAAAAAAGGGGCCCAAAAAATTTTTTTTAAAAAAACCAACCCCAAACCCCAAAAACCCGGGGGAAAAAAATTTTTTTCCCCCCCCAAAAACCCCCAAAAAAGGAAAAATTTTTTTTTTTTTTTTTTCCCTTTTTTTTAAAAAAAAAAATTTTTTTTTTAAAAAAAACCCCCCCCAAAAGGGGAAAAGAAAACCCCCCCCCCCCCCCCCGGGTTAAAACCCAAAAAAACCCCCCCCCCCAAACCCCCCCCCAAAAAAAAAAATTTTTAAAAAAAAAAAAAAACCTTTTTTTTAAAACCCTTTTTTGCCCCCCCCCCCCCCCCCCCCTTTCCCCCCCCTTTTTTTAAAAAATTTTTTTTTTTAAAAAAAAAAGGGGGGGGGGGGGGGGGTTTTTTTTTTTGGGGGGGGGGGGGGGGCCCCCCCCCCTTTGGGGGTTCACCCCCCAACAAACACCCCCCCCCCCAAACCCCCAAAATTTTCCCCCCCCAAAAATTTTCCCAAAAATTTTTTCCCCGAAAAACCCCCCTCTTTTCCCCCGGAAGAAAACAAGGAAAAATTTTTGAAATTACCGGGGCAAACCCGGGAAAAATTTAAAAAAATTCCTAAACCTAAAAAAAATTAAACCCCAAAGGGGGAAAAAGAAAAAAAACCCCCCCCCTTTGGTTTTTAAAACCAAACAAAATAAAAAATTTTAAATTTTTTTATCCCAAAAAAAAAATTTTTTTTTTTTTTAAAACCTAAAATTAAAGGGGGAAAAAAATTTCATTCAAAACCCAACCAACAAAAAATTTCAACCCAAAACGGGGCCCCCCCAAACAAACCCCCTCCCCCCCCCCCCCCAAAAACCCCCAAAAAAACAAAAAAAAAACCCCCAACCCAACCCAAAAACCCCAAAAAAACCCCAAAACTTTTTTTTTAGCAAAACTTTAACTTTAATTTTTAAAAAACCCCCCAAAAACCCAATGTAAAGCCCCTTTTCCCCCAAATAAAAGAAAACCCAAAACCTTTTCCCCCCAACCCCCTCCCCCCCTTTTTTTTGGGAAAAAAGGGCCCCCTTTTGGGGGGGAAAAAAATTCCAAAAGCCCTTTTAAAAAAAAACCAACCCCCAAAAAATTTTTTTTTTTAAAACCCCCAAATTTTCAAAATTGGGAATTTTTAAAATTTGGGGGGAAAGATTTTAGCTAAAGGGCTTGGGGCCCCCAAAATCTAATTTCACCCAAAAAATTGGGGTTTTTTAATTTTTTCCTTTCCCTTTCCTACCCCCTTCAAAACTTTTCGGAAAACTAGGGGGCCTTTTTAAAAAATAAAAAACCAAAAAATTGAGGAATTTTCCCCTTTAAATTTTTAACCCAATTTTTTTCCCCCAAAAAAAAGGGAAAAAAAAAAAATTTTCCCCCAAAAACCCCCAAAAAGTTGGGGGGGGAAACCAAAAACCCCCCCAAACCCCCTTCTTTTAACCCCAAAAAAAATTAACCATGACCCAAATTTTTTAAAATAAAAAAAAAACCCCCTTTTTTATAAAAAACCCCCCAAGGGGTTTTCCAAACCTTAAAAAAAAAAAAGGGGGAAAAATTTCGGGGGTCGGTTTGGGGGTTTTTCCCCCTTTAAAACCCTGTCCCCCCAAAACCACAAAAACCCCCCCCCCCCCCCCCAACCCCGCCCCCGCCCCCCACCACCCCCCCCCCCCAAAAAAACCCCCCAAAAAAACCCCCCCCAAAACCCCACCCCTTCCCAATGCCCTTTTTTGGGTCCCCCCCCCCCGAAAAAACCCAAAAAAATTTTTAAAAAACACCCAAAAACCACCCCCCCCCCAAATTGGCCACCAAAAAAAAACCCCAAAAAGCAACCCAAAACGTGGTTTTTTTGGGGGGGGGGGGGGCCCCCCCAAAAAAAAAGTTTTTCAATCCTTTTTCCCTGGGGGGGGGGGGTTTCCCCCAAATAAAAAAAACCCGAAAAAACTCCTAAAATTTTCCCGAACCCTTTTTAAAAAAAAAAGGGGAAAACTTTTTTTTGGGGGGGGGGGGGGGTTCCCCCATCCCCCCTTTTTTTTCCCCCCTTTTCCCCAGTAAATTTTCCCCCCCTTTAAACACAACAGGGGCATAAAAGGGGGGGGGAAAAAAAACCCCCCCCTTTTAACAAACAATTTCCCCCCTTTTTCCCCGGCCCCCCCAAAAAGGGGGCCCCCCCCGGCCCTTTTTTCCCCCCCCCCAACCATTTTTTTCCCTAAAAAGGAAAAAAATTTTGTCCTTTTTTTTTTCTTTTTTTTTTTTTTTCAAATTTTTTTTTTTTTTTTTCCCCCCCCCCTTTTTAAAACCCCCCAGGGGAACCCCCCCAACCCCCCTTCCCCCCCCCAAAACCCCCCCCCCCCCTTTCGGCCCCCAAAAACCCCCCGTCCGCCTTTTTCCCTTTGGAAAAACCCCAAAAAAATTCCCAAAAAAACCCACCCCCTTTCCCAAATCCCACCAGCCGAAAAAATTTAAACTTTTTTTCCCCTTTTTCCCCCAAAAACCCCTTTTTAAAAAGGGTATTTAAAAGGCCTTTTTCCGGGGGGGCCCTTTCCCCAAAACCCCCCGACCCCTTTAGGAAAAAAAAAAAAAAACCCCCGGTTTAAATTTTTCTTTTCTTCTTTCCCCCCTTTAAAAAAAGGCCCAAAAATTTTTTTTAAAAAAAACCCCCTTTTCCCAAAAAATTTTTAAATCCAAACCCATTTTGACGTAAACCGCCCCACAAAAGGGCCCCAAGGGTTTTTCCCAAGCCGAAATCCCCCCCAAAAAAAAAAATTTTTTTTTTTAAACCCC
>JAMYXO010001872.1:10000-26793 GCA_033310375.1 Conus canariensis | reverse complement strand
TTTTTTGTGACAGCACTTACACCAATGAACACAGGCCAAGATTAAAGAAAAACCCAAACCTAGGGGTATAGCTCCCGGTGAAACCTTTACGCCTGTTGCTAAGAGCCTACACTTGTTCCTGCTAATAAGCACTAGTGACCCGATGCTCCAAAATTAACAAAAAATTTTTTTTTTAAAAAAAAAAAGCTTTAAAAGACAGCGGGTTTACCTTCTTTGGTTTTTGGGTGTATTTTGAAAGGTCCTGCTCTAGTTTTTTTGCATTTGTTTTTATTTTTGGTTAATCTAAATTTTTTAAAGTCTACAGAATTCCCCTTCTTTGGGCACTTTTGGATAAGTCGTAACAGACATGCTTTTTTAAAATAAAAATAATTTAGTATTGGATATCTTTCAATCTGTTATCTTGAATATTCAGCTGCGCATCATATATTAAAAACAAATGTACATTAAGTGGTTTATCACTCTCTTTTTCTTTATCAATTTGAATGTTTATTACGTCTTTAACTGTTCTCCCACTCCCATGCAACTGATTATCTTCTGTTGACCTTAGGTCAATCCATACACCGTATTTCGTTGTTAAATATTCATCAAGTCTAACACTGTGAAGGTGTAGATCTTTAGACGCAAGGTCTACTGTTGGACTTCTAGACCTCCCGCCTCCAAACAATTTTCTTATTTCATCAAAATGATGATAAGGTTTAAGCCCGCTACCGTAGACTTGGTTAGGACTACCCTCAATTGAACATTGTACTTTCGTTATTTTAGGATTGATAAACTTTTCACTTTGTCTTTTGAATGGTTCTTCATCTTCACACAGCAATAAAATACCTTTAAGGGATCTTGCTGCGGCGCTAAAACTAAAGTTCCATATAGTGTCTGCTCTGCTTTTAGGATATTTTGAATGATGAATCACTCTTTCGTAATATATTGCTAATTTTGACTGATATTGTTGCTCAATCAGCCTTGCTAAGTTAGGGTTGCTAACAATGTCAAACTCTAACGAGATGTCGAAAATGCTGTACTTGGAATCAGTGTCTGTAGATTTAATGACACGTTTGTATTCATTAAAAGTTAGTTCATATGACAATCTGTCTTTTAATGCTCCTTGAAAGTATGGCGCATGCGCTTTTAACAACTCAAAATCTAAGGGTATAGAAAAGCGATTTCCATAAGCAAAACTTACAGCTTCATACTTGTTACCGTCTTTAGCATCTTCGGCGTCTATTCTGTGTTTTAGTGCTTCGTTATTTTCGATTCCTTGAAACGCAAGATCGGCCCTTTCATTATCGGTTAGCCATAGATCAGAATAGATTAGAAATATGTCTGCATTGTGTAAAGAAAATATTTCTTGCCCCTCAAGTTTTATAGAAATTTTCTTAACGATTGCCCGTCCCAGATTCTGTACAACTGTCCTGCTTGTGTCTGTTGCTGAATCAAGTTCTATTTTGAAAGTAAGCCGTGCAGATCCCGGCACAATCACTTCATCTGCTCCTAGGTCTGGAAATTTAACAGTAAGAATTTGATCTGAATCAATAGTAGATGGATTATTTGGAACAATAATATTCTGTTTATTTCCCTTCACGCCAAAGGGCTCTTTCAGTCTTCTATGCGGGTCAAGAATCGAACCATATGCTTGTGACATTTTTTTTATAAAACAAAATAAAAAGTTAATTATTTAAAAACATGGCAGAAGAAGATTATGATGTTTTTGATCCTGGAGACGACATGAGTGAAATGACGCCTTTAACACATCCATTACAATCATTGCGGCGTGAATTAACAGAAAGTAAGGTCAAATCATTTTATCAAAGTTTAGGCCAAGAACCTCCTGATTTTATAGACCCTAATGATTTTGAAACAAAAGATGGCCATTTGATTTTTAAAAACGAGCAAGGACAACCTGTACAGCTTACAACTAAACCAGACCCATCAAAGTTTTTAGCAAAGACTACAATTAGACAAAGGCTCAGTGTGAGCGATCAAAATCGCCTTGGCATTGCTAAACCGCGAAGATTAGACAGTGAGGCAGTTGCTAAACTTCAAAACACACTACAAGAACTCCCAACAGATAACCAAATACAAAACATGGAACTTAAAGATTTAAGCCCAACAGCAGACGAAATAATAGAAGCAGAAACCAGTTTTTCAGAAGAAACAGTATTAAAAACCATGCACGATCCGCCGCTACCTATGAGAGAAATAACGGCCCTTGATCATGCTTTGAGAAGCATCAGAGGCGAATTAACAAACAATTTAGCAAAACTGGGTGAACTAGATGAGCATATAAAAAGAGAAAAAGAAAAACTAGTTGAGGCTGATGACCACAACTTAGGACCTGGTGTTAAAGAAAGAATAACACAAAGACTAAAAGATCTTGAACAAGAGAGATCAGCAAGACTAGAAGTGTTGTCTACTAACCGAGAACAATTACGAACTCAAGTGAGCAGAATAAGAGAAACTATCCAAAGAATTTTATATGAAGACACAACGTTAGCAGAACGAATAAGAACACTGTTTAGAGAGCAAGGTGTCACATTAGCAAGTGTTATAACAGCCTTAGGATTTGCAATAAGTACACTGGTGTTGGCTATTACAGGCGGTGGTGGTGGGGGGGCAGTGCCACCAGGACCACCATCAGATAAATCATGGGTAAAAAAACAACTTGATCATCTTGCAAGTTTATTAAAAAAATTAGCCAGTAAGGCAATAGACTCTTTGCCTGGTATAATAGGTGGGATCGTTAGCTGGCTTTTGTCTGCCGCAAGTAAAGTAGTTGGCTTTATGGCTGAGCACTTATGGGCATTAGTTGTCTTAATAGTTGGGTTACTTTATAGTAAGATAAAGACCAAGTAATCCTAGGGCAGTTAATCCAATAACAAGTGCCGTCTTTTCATATTCATGGTCATCACGAACAAAGTCCGCGTCTTCAATGGCCTTTGGGCTTTGGGCCTTGGGGATTGGATGGGGTTTTGAGGGGACTTCTTTTTTTATTGCTATTGCTGGCTTAGAATTTATGTCGTTTTTTCCGACCTTCTCTTCTTTACCAGCCACAAGGATTTCATTATTATAGTTTATTATTGTTCCTATCTGGAGTCTGAGGTCAGAAGGCAGCATGTATAAACCAGTGCCAACAGCAAAGTCTACTTTCGATCTTGCGTATTGCAAAACATTTTGGTACCTTTTAATACTTGAAGGCAAATCAATTGCAGAATTAATAGAATCCTCTAAATTTGCTAAATACTGTTTTTGGGCGTCAAAGCCAGTAGAAGGATCAATTATGTTTGATCTCGTTTGTGCTTGCGAACCTAGCAAACACCAAACATAAGTACGAATAGAGTCGTTTATTCGTTCTATTCCCGCTTTTGTTAGACCCTTAGAAGTATCCAAAATAAATGTTGTCCATGCTGTTTTATGCTCTTGCTCTATGGACCCGAGGTGAACAGTTGTGCCTGAAGAGAAAGATGTGTAAGGAGGATTCCAATCATAGTTATACTTTCTATGCACGCCCCAATAATAAAGAGTGCCTAAACCATGATTAAGATCCAACTTTTGTCTAAAGTCTGTCTTTGGGTCAATATCAAATTCGTTACAGATCCTTTCAAAAGCCTTGTAATCTATTCTGTTGCTGAATGGATTAAACGTTTTGTCATTTGGTAATGGTGCTTGCAGTTCAGATAAAATACGTCTGAAGGTGTAATAAAAATGAAATCTATACACTGACCTCACCAAAGGATCAGGATGATTTAAATGATCAGCATACGACACTCCACACCCAGTTGATGCACAAAACACAGCAAAGTTTAACTGGTTCTGATAAAACTGCATCGGATGACTGAACCACACTTTCGGGATGTAGTCTTTTTTTAATAGGAGGGTTAAGATAACGATCCAATGGAGTACTAACCTTTACTTGAAAGGCGTCAGACTGAGTCACAGAAATGTCAAGGGTGTCAGTTGTTATATTTTTAGGACTGTAGTGCGGCCCAACAGAATATTTTGCATTAGTATATTTGAATGCACTCATTTTTAAATTTGTTTTAAAAATGTTTGTAACAATAACAACTCAAGACAGTCCTTCGTTTTTAGAATATGCTATTGATAATAACTGCGGAACCCAAAGGGTCGCACTCCATGAAATATTCTACAAAGTCGTATGGTTTAATATAAGTCAATCCAAGAGGAATAATAGGATTTCAAAATTTGACAATAGAGGAAACTTAGTTAGCCAGTTAACCATACCTGATGGTTATTACGGGTTTTGCTCGCTAAAAGAAGCAATGAGTAACTTCGACATTACTCTCAAACTTAACAATGCAAATTTGAAAATAATGTTGACATTCAAACCTGAAGAAGAAGAAGTAAGTTACCTTTTTGATGGAGAGCTAGCTAAAATGTTAGGCTTTGCAACTGACAATTATGCTTTTATAGTTACACCAGACGAAACTACTTTTGAGGGAGAATATCCGCTCGATCTTGCATTACATTCATTACTCTATGTTCATTTGGACGAGCTGAGCACTGATGAAAACTTATATGATGGAAGGCCCTCAACTGTTTTAAGAGCTCTTCCATCAGGGAAAGCTGCATATTGCGATTATGAAATTATACAATTCCCTAATTTACAGTTTAAAAGATTAGCTTGTGGGAGGGTCAGATCATTTAATATAAAGATCACAGATAAAACAGGAAAAGTCGTCAAATGTGACAGCCTGCACATTGTTTTGGAAATAAAATAATACGTTGTTTTAAAAAATGTCACGTGGACCAGACGATTCGGGGGTCACATTAGCGCCTGAGAGGTGTGTAACTTTAGAATTAAAAGACCTTGCAGACGTTGAGGACTTTGAACAAAACGGTGAGATAGGCACTTTGTATGGTTTTGAGTACACTAAAGATGGTTATTATAAACGCAAAGAGGTTGACGACAACAAAAGGTTTCCTAAACTAGAACAACTACGCAATGTAGAAGCAAATAATACAGGTCAGTATGAATATAAAATAGTTCGAAAAACTGACAACAAATGGCACTTAGAACCATATTTAGAATGGGACATAAAATTTGAATTCTTAAGCCCATTTACATTTTTTGACCGACAAAAAAGTTTCAGAAAAGCATTAAACTCTGGCCCTTTACATGTAAGTCTTATGCCAGAGGACAACAGTCGGAAAGAGATCGAAATAAAGCCGTTTGGGGACAAACAGTACATCCTCCACAGAAGAGAATCGGTTTTAAAGAAAGCTTCTACAAAATTACAGTTCATTCCACGCACAAAATTAGGAGACACGTTCACAATGATATTTAAAATTTCTGTCTTAAAAGATGAGGCGAGAAATGGAGCTCTGGGCGTCAGTGACAATCTTATGAAAGGAATTCTTATTAGCTGGCAAAACTTAGACGTTGACAAACTTAAAGTTACTGTCGTCGTTCTTTACAATGGCGAGGATATTAAGGTCATAACAACAAGCAACAAAATTGATATTAGTCTAAATAGAAACGATCTTACAGAACTGAACTGGATTAATCTTACACATTTGGGCCTTATAGGGTTTTATTATACTGAACAAGTTTTGACAGAGAGTATGATAAAAACAATAACTGGATTAGATTAAATTATGTTTTAAAACTATGGAGCAGACAACTTTGGTGTCAATGCCGATGTTAAACTTTATGACAAAAACCCCTCATTGTTCATTGATTTGTGGACAGACTGGTTGTGGAAAAACAATATTTATCCTCGACCTATTACAAACAGTTTATCGTTATAATTTTGATCATATAGTAATTTTCTGCCCAACACTTAAATGGAACAAAGCATATCACGACAGAAGGTTTATATGGACGGATGATGAAATCTATTTAGTTGACCCTAGCAATAAACTGAGTGAGTGTTTAGAACATTTTTTTAAACTGTTTGAGGGAACGCAGACATTATTTATTATAGATGATTGTTCGGCAGAAAAGGATATAGTCAAAAAAAGAAACACTTTATCAAAACTGGCTTTCAGTGGAAGACATGCTGGGATAAGTGTGTGGATTTTATGTCAAAAATATAACTCAGTTTTAAAAGACTTTAGAGAACAGTTAAAGACTGTAGTTTTATTCCACATGAAAGACAGAGACGCATTTGATGAATGTATGCGTGAAAATGATGTTATTGAAGACGATCAAGAAAAACGAAGGATTAAGCAAAAACTTAAGTCTCAAAAGTTTTCTAAATTAGTGTTAAAAACAGATAATCCTACACATTATGTATGTTTGTAAAGTGTTTACTATTAGAGAACTATAAAATAGGCATTCTGGGTAAGCCGGCGGAGCAACAGCGAAACCGGCTTTAGCCGGTTGGAGCTGGCGGAGGTGGGTGAGCCAGAATGCCTATTTTATAGTTCTCTCCTTGTTTACTGACCAATGGACAACGTCTGTCCATTTACTGAACTGTTTTAATAGCCACCAGCGACACCGATCACACTGGTCAGGCCATTCAAACTTTCTTTTCTTTTACCTTTCCTCTTCCCTACCTAGGGAAATGCTTTATAACAAATAAGGGCGTATGCGACGGAACGTCACATGTCGTCATGTGAGGCTACATCACATGACAGAAACTCATTCTGACCATCTTAAAGTTTATACTGACGGTTCTGTGCTAGAAGATCATCATGCGGGCTCTGGCTTTGATTTTCCATCTTTAAAAGTTGGAAAGTCATATCATCTTGGCACATGCATTTTTATATTTATAGCAGAACTAATAGCTATTCTTATGGCTCTGCTATATTTGATTAATCTACCACTAAATCTGTTAAATGCTTTTTTTGCGTGTAGATTCTAAATCAGTCTTGCAATTCCTTGCTTCATCATTTAATTGCAAGAAATAATGTTATCTTTCAACTGAAAGGGTCCAGTGTTGACTTTTGTTGGATACCATCCCATTGTGGAATCTATTACAGGTCCCAACACATAAACATGGACACATTCTTGACTGGGTGGTTGGTGACAGTGATAACTGCCTCCTGTCAGTGTCTGATGTACGTGACTGTGCTGGTCTTTCCGATCACCATCTCGTTGTCTGTCGTATGTCACTCACCAAGCCTCCTCCCCGTAAAACGCCTTGTGACATCCAGGAACATGAAGGCTTTGTGTGCTACTGATTTTGACAAAGATGTCAGGACTTTTGCTGATCTGCAGTCTACACAGCACTGCAATTCCGACGTTGTGGAGCTGGTCAGTGCTTTCAACAATGGCCTCTTAAAGATCCTCGACCATCATGCCCCTGCAGTGACCAGGTGTGTCACTGATCGCCCCTCTGCCCCATGGTTGTCCGAGGATGTGAGGGCAACACGCCGTCAACGCCGTCGTGCTGAGCGACGGTGGAGAAAGACTCGCCTTGTGGTTCACTGGCAGATATTTGCCACTGACAGATGCAAAGCAGGACAGTGTCTTGAAGATTCCAAGCAATCTTATTATGGTGACAAAATTAATTCATGTACTTCGTCAAAACAACTGTTTTCACTGTCAAATACTCTACTTGGCAAAACAAAAACATTGTCATTTCCTTGCAATATACTGGCTTCAGATCTCCGACAGCAATTCAGTGATTTCTTCTCCGAGAAGATAAAGCGTATTAGAGACAATCTTGACTCTGATTCATGCCAGTCTGTTCTTTTTGATTTGTATGATGGACCTTTGTTTTCCTGTTTTGAACCCGTTAGTGAAAAGCAGATATTTGATTTGATTGCTCTTTCTCCTGGTAAAAGTTGCATCCTTGACCCTATCCCCACTCCCCTCATGAAACAGTGTGCCTCACATCTGGTGCCATTGATTACGTCCATTGTGAACAAATCTCTCGCATCTGGTTGTGTCCCTCCACAGTTCAAACATGCTGTTGTCACACCTTTGTTGAAGAAAAGTGGTCTTGACGCAAACGATATGAAGAATTTTAGACCAGTATCGAATCTTCCATTTCTTTCTAAAATCCTTGAACGTGTTGTCTTGAAGCAGCTCCAATCCCATTTGTCAGATAATGGTCTCCTGGAAGTGTGTCAGTCCGCTTATAGGAAAAACCACAGCACAGAAACTGCAGTTCTGAGTGTCTTAGACTGCCTGCTTTGTAAAACAGACGATAAACTGGTCTCCCTTCTAGCATTGCTTGATCTCAGTGCTGCTTTTGATACTCTTGACCACTCTATCCTACTCAAGAGACTCAAGGTTACTGTTGGATTTGACGATATGGTTCTCAAATGGTTCACATCATACCTTTCTGACAGGACACAGACGGTAATCGTTAATGGTGCTAAATTATCCCCTTCTCGTCTTCTGTATGGTGTTCCCCAGGGCTCTGTCCTTGAACCAGTTCTTTTTACCCTTTATTCTCAGCCCTTATCTGACGTTATTTCTGCCCATGGCTGTGACTTCCACAAGTTCGCAGATGACACTGAACTCTCTAAGAGCGCAACCACCAGCGATTTTCAAGGTGCTCAATCAGATATTACCGCATGTTTTAGGGACGTAAAAGTCTGGATGACCAGCAACAAACTCAAGCTGAATAGTGACAAAACCGAGATCATGGCTGTTGGTACCTCCTCTCGTGTCAAGATGGTTAAAGCTGAGTCGGCAGAAATTGATGGTGTTGTTTTACCTTTCAAAGAGTCAGTGAAATATTTAGGTGTCAGCATTGATCAAACGCTCTCTATGCAGAACCAAATATCTAATGTTTGTCGTGCATGCTTCCTGGAATTGCGACGTATTGCTTCTATCCGGTCTTACCTCTCCACACAGGCAACAATCAGACTCATCACCGCCATGGTAATGTCCCGACTAGACTACTGTAACTCTGTGTTAGCAGGACTTCCTTCAGAACAGCTTGCACGATTACAAAGGGTGCAAAACAGTGCAGCTCGGCGTGTTCTCAAAAAGCGTAAAAATGAGCATATTACACCTTTGTTACGTGAACTCCACTGGCTTCCCATCAAATATCGATGGCAGTTCAAAATCGCAGTTTTTGCCTATCGTTTCTTTGATGGGACACTCCCACAGTATCTTTCTGCTTCTCTGTCCACCTATCAAAATTCTCGGTCTCTTCACTCATCTTCTCAAAAACTTCTGAAAATTCCCAGGCGCTCGTTAAAGACAGTCGGTGAGAGAGCATTTAGCTTTAGTGCGCCCACTCTTTGGAATTCTCTTCCTGACAGCTTACGTGACCTGCCTACATTATCTAAATTCAAGTCAGAGTTAAAAACATACTTCTTTAGGAAAGCCTTCTTCAACCATAATATCTGAATGCTGTGTCTATTATTATGACCTGACTTTTTATGTACTGCATGCATAACTGTATTGTTTACGCTTGAACCGATGAACTTGATAAGTGCGCCTGTGTCGGTAGGTGTGTGTGTGTGTGTGTGTGTGTGTGTGTGTGTGTGTGTGTGTGTGTGTGTGTGTGTGAACACATGTTAGTGCAAGTGTTTGAGTGTGTTCTGAGCGCAATGAGTTGATCCCAAGAATTGCGCTATATAAAATCCATACATTATTATTATTATTAATAATATGTTGACTATCTTGCAAAACATTGGGCGAGAAACACTTTGAATGCTGTTGAACTGCCTTGCAGTTTACTTTCAGTAGAAATGTGTAACAACAGAAAATGAAACGATACGATTTTTTTTTCTCTTCTGGGACAAAGTATTTTTCATTATTGATTACTCCATGTGCAAGTAGATTAATTTTTACCTTGTCGTTCAGACTTTTGTTAAATGCTTTAACAACAAAGTACCGTAAAGACATTAAGCGTGTCTGCTCTGCAGAATTAAGAATTGAGCATACTGGTAAAATGTGCTTCAATGAAAACTTTCCTACCTCCGGAAGTCGAAGAACGTATTTTGCCTGTTTCTAATGTTTTTTGGGGATCAGTATAATCTTTTCAACCTTTCAATATTCAGATTAGCTAGTTATTTGTTATGCAGTCCTATTGCACGTTTCTTGTAACTCTCTCTCTCTCTCTCTCTCTCTCTCTCTCTCTCTCTCTCTCTCTCTCTCTCTCTCTCTCTCTCTCTCGTGTGTTATCTAATGTAGCACTATTCACTTATAAAGCTTTAAAACGTTTGTGTACTGCTTCAACATAAAAGTGCTATGAATGGACCACATACCACTGACATTTCTTTCTGTGTGTGGTTTTTTGTTGTTGTTGTTGTTTTTTGTTTTGTTTTGTTTTGTTTTGTTATGCTTTACTTTATTTTTGTTTAGTGCATGACAAATGCTTTATGACCAGCGGCTAAATTGCATGTTATGTACGTATATACATGTGTGTGCGTGTGAGATCATATGAGTCGGTGAACGACCATCCCCTTCAGATAGGGGCCCAGGCCTAAAATCTGAATAAACATTCGCATTCGCATTCTCTCTCTCTCTCTCTCTCTCTCTCTCTCTCTCTCTCTCTCTCTCTCTCTCTCTCTCTCTCTCTTCCGTTTAAAAACATTTTTTGATGATGTTAAAAATTAACAAAGTTTTGCTGTTTTTCATGCTAGAATCTAAAATCATCGACACGATGAAAAGACTTTAAATGAAACAACCAACCAACGCTACATTTTTAATTCCTGGATTTACGACAAACGCTGCCTTTTTAAACTCTGGATGTACGAGAAACGCTGCATTTTTTTTTTATTCCCGTATATATAACAAACGCTGCATTTTTTATCCCCGGAAGTACGACAAACGCTGCATTTTTAATCCCCGGATGTACGACAAACGCTGCATTTTTAATCCCGGGATGTACGACAAACGCTGCATTTTTAATCCCCGGATGTACGACAAACGCTGCATTTTTAATCCCCGGATGTACGACAAACGCTGCATTTTTAGTCGCCGGATGTACAACAAACGCTGCATTTTTTATCCCCGGATGTACAACAAACGCTGCATTTTTTATCCCCGGAAGTACGACAAACGCTGCATTTTTAATCCCCGGAAGTACGACAAACGCTGCATTTTTAATCCCCGGATGTACGACAAACGCTGCATTTTTAATCCCCGGAAGTACGACAAACGCTGAATTTTTTATCCCCGGATGTACGACAAACGCTGCATTTTTAAACCCCGGATGTACGACAAACGCTGCATTTTTAATCCCCGGATGTACGACAAACGCTGCATTTTTAATCCCCGGATGTACGACAAACGCTGAATTTTTAATCCCCGGATGTACGACAAACGCTGCATTTTTAATCCCCGGATGTACGACAAACGCTGCATTTTTAGTCGCCGGATGTACAACAAACGCTGCATTTTTTATCCCCGGATGTACAACAAACGCTGCATTTTTTATCCCCGGATGTACGACAAACGCTGCATTTTTAATCCCCGGAAGTACGACAAACGCTGCATTTTTAATCCCCGGATGTACGACAAACGCTGCATTTTTAATCCCCGGAAGTACGACAAACGCTGAATTTTTTATCCCCGGATGTACGACAAACGCTGCATTTTTAAACCCCGGATGTACGACAAACGCTGCATTTTTAATCCCCGGATGTACGACAAACGCTGAATTTTTAATCCCCGGATGTACGACAAACGCTGAATTTTTAATCCCCGGATGTACGACAAACGCTGCATTTTTAGTCGCCGGATGTACAACAAACACTGCATTTTTAAACCCCGGATGTACGACAAACGCTGCATTTTTAATCCCCGGATGTTTTGTAAGTACTTAACTGTAATGCAGCAGCAGTTTAATGCAATGTTGTGCCTGAGGTAGTCACTCTCAAGAAGGATTCAGACCAGCCGCCTTCCTTTGTCCAGATGCATCTGTTTAGTTCTTCCTGCTGTTCTTCCTTCCTCTGTCATGGCCAGACTTCACTCTCTCTTCTCTCTCATGATGCTCACCCCAGCCAGTTGCTCACTCCACAAGCTGTCGCTCACTGTCTTCTGTCACATGTGCGATCACATTTTCACACACTTTTCTGCTTCTCTGTTCCATCTCTCTGTTCACTTCTCATAGACATAAAATTGTAATAATATCATTTACATCTACACTCTATCAATCAGCACTACCCTCCCCTCTCTCACACTAACATGAATCTCCACAGCACCATTATCCTTACCCTTATTCTCTTGTTATATCATACAGGTAAAGAAACAATGTTGCAAAAAAACCCTCTTACATTCTTTGTTCCTATTCTCTCTCTCTCTCTCTCTGTCTCTCTCTCTCTCTCTCTCTCTCTCTCTCTCTCTCTTCTCTCTCTCGGGGGGGGGGGGGGGGGGTATGCGTGTGTGTGTGTGCGTGCTTGTATGAGTGTGCGTGCTTACGCATGCGCAAGCATGTGTGTGTGTGTGTGTGTGTGTGTGTGTGTGTGTGTGTGTGTGTGTGTGTGTGTGTGTGTGCAGGTGGGTGGCTGGGTGGGTATGCGTGTGTGTGCGTGCGTGTATGAGTGTGTGTGTTTACGCATGCACAAGCATGTGTGTGTGTGTGTGTGTGTGTGTGTGTGTGTGTGTGTGTGTGTGTGTGTGTGTGTGTGTGTTGTGAGTTATACACTATCGTATATCTTCATCGTCCCAACAGATTTCTCTGAACTTCAGGCTGGGCTCTTCCCGGGGACAGCAGCTCGCCGCCACAGTACTGCGCCACCCTTTTTTGTGTCTGCCTACACCAGTGTGGACCTCTCCTGTTTTCTTCTGAACGTAGTCAGGGACGCCACGATCCTCGCTATGAGTTCTTCCCCGAACGCTCTGTGGATACTGCGCAGAGGATCTCGCTGGATCGTCTAAGGCGAAAGATGGGCACTCAAGCCGCCCACTTTAAAATCGGCTGGGATGGTGGAGGAAGAAATACAACACAAAACAAATAAACAAACAAAACAAAACAAAACATGCCCTTTGCGAGACTTGAACCACCTGCCCGGGATCCTCCTTCTTTTCAGGGGCCAGTGTGTTATCTGCTGAGCGCCTCTCTGTATGTGGTTCTTGCTTTTCCTGAACCACTAAATTATCTACTGAGCGCCTCTCTGTATGTGGTTCTTGCTTTTCCTGAACCACTAAATTATCTACTGAGCGCCTCTCTGTATGTAGTTCTTGCTTTTCCTGAACCACTAAATTATCTACTGAGCGCCTCTCTGTATGTGGTTCTTGCTTTTCCTGAACCACTAAATTATCTACTGAGCGCCTCTCTGTATGTGGTTCTTGCTTTTCCTGAACCACTAAATTATCTACTGAGCGCCTCTCTGTATGTGGTTCTTGCTTTTCCTGAACCACTAAATTATCTACTGAGCGCCTCTCTGTATGTGGTTCTTTCTTGTCCTGAACCAGTAAATTATCTACTGAGCGCCTCTCTGTATGTGGTTCTTTCTTGTCCTGAACCACTAAATTATCTACTGAGCGCCTCTCTGTATGTGGTTCTTTCTTGTCCTGAACCAGTAAATTATCTACTGAGCGCCTCTCTGTATGTGGTTCTTTCTTTTTCTGAACCAGTAAATTATCTACTGAGCCCCTCTCTGTATGTGGTTCTTTCTTTTTCTGAACCAGTAAATTATCTACTGAGCCCCTCTCTGTATGTGGTTCTTTCTTTTTCTGAACCAGTAAATTATCTACTGAGCGCCTCTCTGTATGTGGTTCTTTCTTTTTCTGAACCACTAAATTATGTACTGAGCGCCTCTCTGTATGTGGTTCTTTCTTTTTCTGAACCACTAAATTATCTGCTGAGCGCCTCTCTGTATGTGGTTCTTGCTTTTCCTGAACCACTAAATTATCTACTGAGCACCTCTCTGTATGTGGTTCTTGCTTTTCCTGAACCACTAAATTATCTACTGAGCGCCTCTCTGTATGTGGTTCTTGCTTTTCCTGAACCACTAAATTATCTACTGAGCGCCTCTCTGTATGTGGTTCTTTCTTGTCCTGAACCAGTAAATTATCTACTGAGCGCCTCTCTGTATGTGGTTCTTTCTTTTTCTGAACCAGTAAATTATCTACTGAGCCCCTCTCTGTATGTGGTTCTTTCTTTTTCTGAACCAGTAAATTATCTGCTGAGCGCCTCTCTGTATGTGGTTCATTCTCGTCCTGAACCAGTAAATTATCTGCTGAGCGCCTCTCTGTATGTGGTTCTTTCTCGTCCTGAACCAGTAAATTATCTGCTGAGCGCCTCTCTGTATGTGGTTCTTTCTCGTCCTGAACCACTAAATTATCTACTGAGCGCCTCTCTGTATGTGGTTCTTGCTTTTCCTGAACCACTAAATTATCTACTGAGCGCCTCTCTGTATGTGGTTCTTGCTTTTCCTGAACCACTAAATTATCTACTGAGCGCCTCTCTGTATGTGGTTCTTGCTTGTCCTGAACCACTAAATTATCTACTGAGCGCCTCTCTGGATGTGGTTCTTTCTTTTTCTGAACCACTAAATTATCTACTGAGCGCCTCTCTGTATGTGGTTCTTTCTTGTCCTGAACCACTAAATTATCTACTGAGCGCCTCTCTGTATGTGGTTCTTTCTTGTCCTGAACCAGTAAATTATCTACTGAGCGCCTCTCTGTATGTGGTTCTTTCTTTTTCTGAACCAGTAAATTATCTACTGAGCCCCTCTCTGTATGTGGTTCTTTCTTTTTCTGAACCAGTAAATTATCTACTGAGCCCCTCTCTGTATGTGGTTCTTTCTTTTTCTGAACCAGTAAATTATCTACTGAGCGCCTCTCTGTATGTGGTTCTTTCTTTTTCTGAACCACTAAATTATGTACTGAGCGCCTCTCTGTATGTGGTTCTTTCTTTTTCTGAACCACTAAATTATCTGCTGAGCGCCTCTCTGTATGTGGTTCTTTCTTTTTCTGAACCAGTGCGTCATCTGTTTGGCACCTCCCTGTTTGTGGTTCTCTCCTTTTCTGAACCAGTGCGTCATCTGTTTGGCACCTCCCTGTTTGTGGTTCTCTCCTTTTCTGAACCAGTGCGTCATCTGTTTGGCACCTCCCTGTTTGTGGTTCTCTCCTTTTCTGAACCAGTGCGTCATCTGTTTGGCACCTCCCTGTTTGTGGTTCTCTCCTTTTCCGGAACCAGTGCGTCATCTGTTTGGCACCTCCCTGTTTGTGGTTCTTTCCTTTTCTGAACCAGTGCGTCATCTGTTTGGCACCTCCCTGTTTGTGGTTCTCTCCTTTTCTGAACCAGTGCGTCATCTGCTGGGCCTCTTTCCTAATAAGGTTTAGTTAGTGTAGCCAGATCGATCACAGGGAGCCGTGCCCTTTAAGGGCTTATATTGGCTTACAAGGGCTCTGACTTATACAGGGGAAAAAAAACCGTCACTTCCTGAAGACATCAGATCATGGGAAAAAAATTCTTTTTCTGCAAAACACATAAGCAAACATACAAACAACAGATAAGATTATACCCTGAAAAACAAACAAAGAAACAAACAACAAAATTAATTAGTGATCACACCCTAAAGTGAAATAAACAAACAAACCAACAAGAAAAGCAATTAATGTCATGGCAGCCGAACTATCGACATCCTTGTCACAGGTATAACAAGGCTCTGCTGAGAATGACAGATATTGCCCCTGATTTTTTTTGTCTGTTATTAAATCATAAAACAAACAGATTCAAAGTCACAAAACCACATTTACAAAAGCCACATGGACAAACAGACGTGGCAGAATGGACGGCTAGTGTCCACTCTCAACAGCGGTGTGTACAACTTTCATTGTTGTTATTATTTAAAATACTTATACACCGCCTATCCCCGGCAAGAGACCACGCTCTAAGCGCTTTACAATCCACACTCTTGTTCAAACAACGGCCTGCCTACCTTGGTAGAGCCAACTGAAGAGCTGCCCGCTGGCACTTCATTCAGTCGTTTGCCGTGTCATTCAGTCAATATCATTCACTTAGTTTTGTTAATTCCTTCATTTGTTCGATTTTTCACGCAGGGTAAATGCTCTCTGTGTAACGTGTCATCCATACCAACGGCCAAACTGACCTTCTCTTCCGTAAGCTGGTGATGGGATTTTACGTGTGTGCAAGATGTTCATGACCTGGTCCTCAGACAATGACAATAAAGCTTGCATGTCGTACATTGTTATCAACAAAGAAAGTGTACCAGAGCTTCACTGTGTTCATGAAGAGTGAGGGCAAGGCTGCCACAGTGTCCATGAAGCAAACGTTCTTCACTGCCACCAGGCTGGAGAGTGAGGGCAAGGCTGCCACCGTGTCCATGAGGCGGACGTTCTTCACTGCCACCAGGCTGGAGAGTGAGGGCAAGGCTGCCACCGTGTCCATGAGGCGGACGTTCTTCACTGCCACCAGGCTGGAGAGTGAGGGCAAGGCTGCCACCGTGTCCATGAGGCGGACGTTCTTCACCGCCACCAGGCTGGAGAGTGAGGGCAAGGCTGCCACCGTGTCCATGAGGCGGACGTTCTTCACTGCCACCAGGCTGGAGAGTGAGGGCAAGGCTGCCACCGTGTCCATGAGGCGGACGTTCTTCACTGCCACCAGGCTGGAGAGTGAGGGCAAGGCTGCCACCGTGTCCATGAGGCGGACGTTCTTCACTGCCACCAGGCTGGAGAGTGAGGGCAAGGCTGCCACCGTGTCCATGAGGCGGACGTTCTTCACTGCCACCAGGCTGGAGAGTGAGGGCAAGGCTGCCACCGTGTCCATGAGGCGGACGTTCTTCACTGCCACCAGGCTGGAGAGTGAGGGCAAGGCTGCCACCGTGTCCATGAGGCGGACGTTCTTCACCGCCACCAGGCTGGAGAGTGAGGGCAAGGCTGCCACCGTGTCCATGAGGCGGACGTTCTTCACTGCCACCAGGCTGGAGAGTGAGGGCAAGGCTGCCACCGTGTC
>JAMYXO010001872.1:0-2500 GCA_033310375.1 Conus canariensis | reverse complement strand
TTCGCTAAATATTTACAACGAGGTAAGGTATGTGGTTTGGAGGGACCAGCTCTGTTGGACTATGTTGACAAATGTATTGCCCAGGACATGGAAAGAGAGGAAAGAATGCGATTGAAAGAATTTCAGTTGAAAGTACAGGAAGAAGAGATAACTAAAAGAGAGCAGATACAAGAGATAACTAAAAGAGAGCAGATACAAGAGATAACTAAAAGAGAGCAGATACAAATACAAGAGCAAGAGGAAACAAAAAGAATGCAAGAGGTAGAGGAAACTAAAAGAATACAATTACAAATAACTTCTCAGCAGAGTGCGGTCTCAGGACAGGACAGTGAGAGTCAGGGTTCTGGTTTTCCCAGGTTTAACGCCCCTCGTCCTACTTTTCCTAAGCTGCCCCCTTTCAAGGAAAGAACTGATGATATAGACAGTTACTTGTTTCGTTTTGAAACCCATGCTCGGTCCTTAGGATGGTCTGAGAGTTTGTGGGTTACATACCTGTCTGCACTACTTGAGGGTTCCGCTTTAACTCTCTATCACAGTCTCGCTGAAAATAATGTTGTGTCTTACGAGCTTTTGAAAGAGAGCTTGCTGAAAAAATTTCAATGTACTCCAGATGGTTTTCGTAAGCGTTTTCGTGAGGCTAAACCTAGCTCAGATGAACCTTTCGAGACCTTTGCAGTTGAACTTAGACGTTTGTTTGACCGTTGGGTCTCTTTGTCAAAAAATGATAAGTCTTTTGAAGGTCTGGTGGATCTTATCTTGCGTGAGCAGTTTTTGGAGTGTGTCTCTAAGGACTTGGCTACTTTTTTGTGTGAAAAAGATGTGAAAACGTTTGATGAAATGATCAAGTCTGCAGAGTCATACAGACATGCTCATCCCACTAAGGTGCTTTCTAGGAAAGCTGATGTAAACATTTTTGCTTCTGTTGGATACAAAACTCCTGGTCAGTTTGATAGAAATCCGTATCCCGGTCAGTCTGATAGAACTCCATACTGTGGTCAGTCTGACAGAGGAAACAGATACTCTACTTTTCAAAACAGTGGCCACTACTCTGGTTCCTCAGCTGATCGTGGAAGTAACTTTGGTGGTAGCTGTTATTGTGGTCATCAGAGCTCTGGTTACTCAGCTGGTCGTGGAAATAACTTTGGCGGTAGCCGTTATCGTGGTCGTGGCGCCCGTTATACCTCTGGCAGTAAGAGTTCCTCAGAAAGTGCTTCTGATCAGTTTGCAAGTGTTGTGTGTTTTTTGTGTAAAAAGACAGGACATGTAGCTGCTAGGTGTCCATGGAAGTCAGGTAGAAACCCTTGTAGAATCTGTAGCCTTAGCCACCCAGATGAATGTCCTTTTGTAGTTAGTAACTCCACTGTGGTCAAGAACTCAGCTGACAGCAAACAGTCCATTGCTTGTTGCTCTGTTCTTGATACTCCTTTTGCTTGTCTAGCAGCTGGTGACTTCACAGGCAAATTACGTTTGGAGTCTGGTTCTGTGAATGGCACTTTGAGTTCTGTTCTGCGTGATACTGGTGCTACTATTTGTGGCGTTCGCAAACGGTTAGTTTCTGACAGTCAGATGTTAGGAACCACAGTGAAGTGTGTTTCTTTTGGTGGTCGTGTGGATGAGTTTCCATTAGCTACAGTGTCAGTCAGTTGTCATTATTTTGTTGGCGATTTGACTTGTTGTGTCTTGGATAGCCCTGTCGCAGATCTCATTGTGGGTAATGTACCTGGAGTTTCTGTGAGCGGTGAGTTTAGTGATGTATCTGTTGAACCTTTCTCTGTAACCGCCGTTACGAGGGCTAGAGATAAACATGTTTTGGACAAAAAGCCTTTGTGTCAGATCCCTGATGATCTGAACATTTTCCATTCTGCTCTTGTTCAGAAACAGAAGGATGAGTCATTGAAGTCTTGCTTTCAGTCAGCGTCTTCTGATGTGTCTGCTGTGTCTACTTCTGATGTTGTACCTACAGTCGTTCTTTCACAAGGTACTTCAGTGCCTGGGTCAGAGATAGCACCTTTGGCTTGTGAGCAAGAACAGGGTTCTTTGGACAGTTCTCCAGGAATTGGTCTTTCTGTGGATCCCTCTCCGGAGTCTGTTTGTACTGTTCGTGAAGTGGTTTGTACAGTTGGTGTCGTCCAGGACTGTGATGACGCTTTACCCATTCCCACTTTAACTGTTCCGATGGCGTCTTCTATGCCAGATGAAGATGTTCGTTCTGTACAGTTTGATTGTACTTTGTCTGACAAAAGTACCAGTGAGTTGCGTGTAATCTTTGATGATTTTCAGGACATTTTGACCCCCAAACCAGGTTCTTTCTCAGGTGATGTACTATTACAGATCCCTCTTACAACAGATGTCCCTGTTAGAAAGAAGTGTTATGATACCCCCTTTTCTGCAAAAGAGGTTGTTGAGAGAGAGATTGGTATCATGTTGGATCTTGACATCACTGAGCCATCGAATAGTCCGTATGCATCTCCAGTTGTGTTCGTCAGGAAGAAAGATTGTA
>JAMYXO010001871.1:0-26795 GCA_033310375.1 Conus canariensis | reverse complement strand
GGGAAGTAATTATTTGGGCTTGTTTTTCCCTTGGTTCCTTTTTCTGGGGGGAAAACCTGACTTCAATGGATTCATTTTGCCCCCAAAAAAATTAAAAGGGGGGAAAAGAAGTGGTGATTGCTCGTTTTTTGTTTCGAATTGTCCTAAGTGTTGGTTAATCTTGCCTAAGAAAAAGGGCCAAAGAAGTTCGAAACGGTCGTTTTTTGGGTTTTGTCTTTTTTTCCCCCTACCCTTTTTTTCTTCTTGCCCAACGTACAAAAAACAGTCCTTTTCTGTTGAGGGCTTTTTGGTGTTTTAACTTAGGGCGTTTTAAAATTTCAAAATGTGGATGAGGTTCCGCGATATGATTTGGGGCCCAAACAGAAAGGGAAAAAAAACAAAAGAATTTTTAGTGTACACCCCAAACGTGGGAAAAAGGCCAAATATACGCGTACAAACGCATGCATGTTGCACACCCCACACACACACACACCACAACCACACACCCACCACCCCACACACACACACACACACACGCCTGTTTTGAAAAAAAAGGGACTGGGGTGTGTTTCTGGACGTAAAACCCCCCACTAGACAAACAACTGACGTGACCCCCAGCTGCATCAACTTTTGGTGGGCAGGGTATACAGACAAAGGGTTTCAAGCTTTCCCCCAACTCCCCCCTGGATCCCAAGGACCTAAAACCCGCTGCTGAAAGAGAGAAAGTCAGCTCTAAAAAAAAAAGGGGACAGGGGGAAAATATCAGTTTCCCCTAGAAGAAGATCAAAAAGGGTAGGGAGGAGAAGTACTCTGAAAAAACTCGGGGGGAAAATTCCCCGGGAAGGGACCCCCGGAAGTGCGGAAAACATCTCTGCCATAAAAGGGTACGGCCCAAAAAAATCTGAACTGGAGCAGACGGCGAGAGGAGATTGGCCAATGTACTGAATGTGTTTACACACTTTTTTTCCCCGGGGGGTTCGCTTTTAGCAGCAGGGGCCATGGACACGGGCCCCAGCTCCCCCCATCCCCCCTGACCCTCAATGAAGAGGAAGTCGCAGACGTTTTTGGGGAAATGAATTTTTAGGGGAAAAACCTTGGTCCGGATGCAAACAGCAGTAGGGGGCTGAAAACCCCCCCGAACTCCCGGCCCATGTCTTAGAGAGTGTTCCCGGAACATTTCAGGAAAAGGGCCCCCTTTTTCCCATTATGGAGGTCACCCCCAATCTTCCTGTCCCCAAAAAAAAAAGTTTATCCCTCGCTAAAAGACTACAGGGCCGGGCGCTAACACATTTCCCCTAAATGTTTCTGAGGAAATTTCCCCAAGCATCTCGGGGAAAAAAAAAAATGAAGCCTAAAAATCCACTGCAGTTTTGCCTAACCATGGGGGGGAGACAGAAGATGCCATCCAGACAATGCTGCACCACTTCCACCAGCACCCTGATAGGCTCGGGACGTTCGCCAGGGTTCTGTCTGTGGAGTTTTCAAGTGCTTTCAACACCATTCAGCCCCATCACCTCGTCGGGAAACTACTGGCCATGGCTGTTAACCCAGAGATCATCAAATGGATCTTCAGCTTCCTGACTGACAGACCACAGCAAGTCGTAGTTGGCCGGGTTGTCTCCGATGTCCTGGTGACCAATGCAGGAGCCCCCACAGGGGTGTGTTCTGTCGCATGCCCTGTTCACCATCTACACAGCTGACTGCCGCACCAGGAAGGCATGCAGTCTGCAGACCAAGTTCGCAGATGACATGTCACTTACAGGGCTGATGCATGACTCTGATGAAACCATGTACCGAGAGGCAGTCGGCAAGTTGGTGGACTGGTGCGACAGGAAATTCCTTCAGCTCAATGTCACCAAGACAGAGGAGATGGTCATCGACTTCCGCAGGAACCCAAGCAGCACCCACCCACTTGTCATCAAGGAAGAGGAAGTACACATTGTGCGCACCTACAAGTACTTCGGCAAGTCATTGACAAGTTGGAGTGGACCCCTAACATCGACATGTGCTGCAAGAAGGCCAACCAGCGTCTTTTCTTTCTGCGGAAGCTCCCACAGTTCAGGGTCAACAGCACCTTCTTGAACTTGCTCTATCAGTCGGTGATCCAGTCCATCCTCCTCTACAACCATCTGTGCTTCCAGTCGTAACGCTGGTCGACTGCTGTCCATGAGATGCAGGACATCCAGATATAAAGATTATTTTCTGCCATCAGCAATTAGAGGCCTGAAGGAGGCTTGCAGGCGGAATTGAAAATCGATGCCCTTGCTGGCAGATACAGTAAAACAGTAATCATCCTGTCCGCTCCCCCTGTCCTCACTCCAGCCAGTCCATCTTTAAGGTACCCTCCTCAACCCATTCCCCCGTCTTCATCCCCATCTACCCCCTCCCCTCCCCACTGCACCTCCCTCCTCCCCCTTCTTCCAATCAAAACTGTACTGATCTCAGGATTATAATGTTGGTGTAATGATGATGATGATTGCAGTGATAATGATAATGAAAATAACTGAATTGTGAAACCCACGCACACTTAAACAGACTCATGATAGACATTCAAGCACATGCAGATATGCTGGCAAGCATAGGCACCCACATTTATGCACTCATTTATGCATTCTTGCTTTCACGCACACACAACACATACACAGAGAGCGACACTCACGCGCTTATGCACAGATGCATGCACATCCACAGGCACACACATACATGTGTACACACACAGGCACACTTACACACGCACATGCACACACATGCTCACACAGATGCGCACACTCACAATCAGACTTGAGCACACATGCCCACACACAGGCACAATTAGTACTGATCAATGGTTACATACATATTCAATGTGGTTGTGCTGTTGTGGGGTATATTATGGAGATCTAGTCCTTTGATCTTATGTTCATATCATGTTTATAACCATGATGTGTTGACAAATTTTAGTTTATGAATTTCTCTGTGTGTGTGTGTGAGAGAGAGAGAGAGAGAAAGACACACACACACACACACATACACACACACAATCACACACACGCATACACTCACACACACACACACACACACACACACACACACACACACACACACACACACACACACACACATACTCACTACCACACACGCTCACGCACACACACTCACGTGCACACACGCTCGCGCGCGCACACACACACACACACACACCCATACACTAACACACACACACACACACACACACACACACACACACACACACACACACACACACACACACACGTGCGCGCGCGCCCAAACACACACACACACACACATACAGTGCACGCAAAGAGAGAGAGAGAGAGAGAGAGAGAGAGAGAGAGAGAGAGAGAGAGAGAGACAGAGAGACAGACAGACAGAGACAGAGACAGACAGAGACCGAGGCAAAGACATAAGAGAGAGAGAGAGAGAGAGAGAGAGAGAGAGAGAGAGAGAGAGAGAGAGAGAGAAAGAGACAGACAGACAGACTGAGCCAGAGAAAGGGTGAGAGCTGTTACATGACCACAATCATAAACAAGAAAAAAACAACAACATGAAAACCCTCACACAGACAGAAGCATTAATAGCAAAAGCAAGAGACATTCACACACACACACACACACACACACACACACACACACACACACACACACACACACACACACACACAGAGAGAGAGAGAGAGAGAGAGAGAGAGAGAGAGAGAGAGAGAGAGGAGAGAGAGAGCATGGTGGAATAAACTCCAGTTTCCTCGTTCGTGAACTGAATGGTGAAAGCCACACAGAAAAGTTTCATGTCCACAAACACCCAAACGTCAAAAGAGCGCGCAGCCCTCAGTCGGTCAATGGACATGACAATGCCCAGTGGTCAGGCAGCTGGAACCACTTCTGCCTGTTTCCCAAACATGACTTCCATGACCTTTCTGCCTTCCGCCTCCTAATCAATTAGCTAATTGGTTGTTAAAAGGTCGAGGGCAAGAACGGCAATGATATGTGTGTGCACACATCCCACCTCAATCGCCCACCACGTTCCCTGCTTTTGAACTGTGACCAGTCGTCCATGATCAATAACACAGGCTTGTGTTCGTTTATTTGCTTATGAAGTCTCTCTCTCTCTCTGTCTCTCTGTCTCTCTGTCTCTGTCTCTGTCTCTCTCTCTCTCTCTCTCTCTCTCTCTCTCTCTTGTCCTTGTTGATGATGCTAATGTTGTTTCTGGTGTTGTCTTTGCTGCTATTGATCTATTTCATCATCATTTTACCAAAGAGTGTGTCTGACAATATGTTTATTTATAACAAAGTAGAATTACAAGGATAAACTGGAAGACTAGACATTGTTTAATTGGTTTATTGTTGAGTACCAAAGTTTCTCTCTCTCTCTCTCTCTCTCTCTCTCTCTCTCGGGTGAGCTGATTTCACAGCGCAGAGAAGACGTGTTTTTGGATCGCTCTTGAGTTGCGGAGGATTATTGTCTAATTACTACGTTAATTTTTGGAATAATCAAGTCACTTTCAATCACACTGAACTGGTGAAAGTGTGCTGATCACAGTGATGTGAAATTTGTGACTAAAGCTGTGACCATGCCTGTGAACTCTCTGTGTTTCCGTGCTGCCTGTGGCCTGTTTCTGCCCACTTACCACAGCTTCATGGCCAAGCGAATTCAGTTGGTCGTGAAAATGCGCATCAGGGTTATCACTGTGCGAAACCGAGTGGAGCTACTTCTTTTCGTGTTTGTGGCTGCCTATTTCTTGTGCTGTGGTGACGTTGAGGTGAACCCTGGCCCTGTAGATAGGGATGCCGTTCTCCAACAAGGCATTAGCACAGAAAGTGACGAGTGACTGGCAGCAGTGACACTGACAAGACTTCCGCTCGTCCCCCTTCCATCGACTGTACAGCTGATTCGGGTTTTCTACCCGAGAGAACTATAAAATAGGCATTCTGGCTCACCCACCTCCGCCAGCTCCAACCGGCTAAAGCCGGTTTCGCTGTTGCTCCGCCGGCTTACCCAGAGTGCCTATTTTATAGTTCTCTAATAGTAAACACTTTACAAACATACATAATGTGTAGGATTATCTGTTTTTAACACTAATTTAGAAAACTTTTGAGACTTAAGTTTTTGCTTAATCCTTCGTTTTTCTTGATCGTTTTCAATAACATCATTTTCACGCATACATTCATCAAATGCGTCTCTGTCTTTCATGTGAAATAAAACTACAGTCTTTAACTGTTCTCTAAAGTCTTTTAAAACTGAGTTATATTTTTGACATAAAATCCACACACTTATCCCAGCATGTCTTCCACTGAAATCCAGTTTTGACAAAGCGTTTCTTTTTTTGACTATATCCTTTTCTGCTGAACAATCATCTATAATAAATAATGTCTGCGTTCCCTCAAACAGTTTAAAAAAATGTTCTAAACACTCACTCAGTTTATTGCTAGGGTCAACTAAATAGATTTCATCATCCGTCCATATAAACCTTCTATCGTGATATGCTTTGTTCCATTTAAGTGTCGGACAGAAAATTACAATATGATCAAAATTATAACTATAAACTGTTTGTAATAGGTCGAGGACAAATATTGTTTTTCCACAACCAGTCTGTCCACAAATCAATGAACAATGAGGGGTTTTTGTCATAAAGTTTAACATCGGCATTGACACCAAAGTTGTCTGCTCCATAGTTTTAAAACAGAATTTAATCTAATCCAGTTATTGTTTTTATCATACTCTCTGTCAAAACTTGTTCAGTATAATAAAAACCTATAAGGCCCAAATGTGTAAGATTAATCCAGTTCAGTTCTGTAAGATCGTTTCTATTTAAACTAATATCAATTTTGTTGCTTGTTATGACCTTAATATCCTCGCCATTGTAAAGAACAACGACAGTAACTTTAAGTTTGTCAACGTCTAAGTTTTGCCAGCTAATAAGAATTCCTTTCATAAGATTGTCACTGACGCCCAGAGCTCCATTTCTCGCCTCATCTTTTAAGACAGAAATTTTAAATATCATTGTGAACGTGTCTCCTAATTTTGTGCGTGGAATGAACTGTAATTTTGTAGAAGCTTTCTTTAAAACCGATTCTCTTCTGTGGAGGATGTACTGTTTGTCCCCAAACGGCTTTATTTCGATCTCTTTCCGACTGTTGTCCTCTGGCATAAGACTTACATGTAAAGGGCCAGAGTTCAATGCTTTTCTGAAACTTTTTTGACGGTCGAAAAATGTAAATGGGCTTAAGAATTCAAATTTTATGTCCCATTCTAAATATGGTTCTAAGTGCCATTTGTTGTCAGTTTTTCGAACTATTTTATATTCATACTGACCCGCATTATTTGCTTCTACATTGCGTAGTTGTTCTAGTTTAGGAAACCTTTTGTTGTCGTCAACCTCTTTGCGCTTATAATAACCATCTTTAGTGTACTCAAAACCATATAAAGTGCCTATCTCACCGTTTTGTTCAAAGTCCTCAACGTCTGCAAGGTCTTTTAATTCTAAAGTTACACACCTCTCAGGCGCTAATGTGACCCCCGAATCGTCTGGCCCACGTGACATTTTTTAAAACAACGTATTATTTTATTTCCAAAACAATGTGCAGGCTGTCACATTTGACGACTTTTCCTGTTTGGTCTTTGATTTTTATATTAAATGATCTGACCCTCCCACAAGCTAATCTTTTAAACTGTAAATTAGGGAATTGTATAAATTCATAATCGCAATATGCAGCTTTCCCTGATGGAAGAGCTCTTAAAACAGTTGAGGGCCTTCCATCATATAAGTTTTCATCAGTGCTCAGCTCGTCCAAATGAACATAGAGTAATGAATGTAATGCAAGATCGAGCGGATATTCTCCCTCATAAGTAGTTTTGTCTGATGTAACTATAAAATCATAAATGACATTATCGCTAGTTGCAAAGCCTAACATTTTAGCTAGCTCTCTATCAAAATAGTAACGTACTTCTTCTTCTTCAGGTTTGAATGTCAACATTATTTTCAAATTTGCATTGTTAAGTTTGAGAGTAATGTCGAAGTTACTCATTGCTTCTTTTAGCGAGCAAAACCCGTAATAACCATCAGGTATGGTTAACTGGCTAACTAAGTTTCCTCTATTGTCAAATTTTGTAATCTTATTATTTTTCTTGGATTTAGTTATATTAAACCATACGACTTTGTAAAAAATTTCATGGAGTGCGACCCTTTGGGTTCCGCATTCATTATCAATAGCATATTCTAAAAACGAAGGACTGTCTTGAGTTGTTATTGTTACAAACATTTTTAAAACAAATTTAAAAATGAGTGCATTCAAATATACTAATGCAAAATATTCTGTTGGGCCGCACTACAGTCCTAAAAATATAACAACTGACACCCTTGACATTTCTGTGACTCAGTCTGACGCCTTTCAAGTAAAGGTTAGTACTCCATTGGATCGTTATCTTAACCCTCCTATTAAAAACGACTACATCCCGAAAGTGTGGTTTAGTCATCCGATGCAATTTTATCAGAACCAGTTAAACTTTGCTGTGTTTTGTGCATCAACTGGGTGTGGAGTGTCGTATGCCGATCATTTAAATCATCCTGATCCTTTGGTGAGGTCAGTGTATAGATTTCATTTTTATTACACCTTCAGACGTATTTTATCTGAACTGCAAGCGCCATTACCAAATGACAAAACGTTTAATCCATTCAGCAACAGAATAGATTACAAGGCTTTTGAAAGGATCTGTAACGAATTTGATATTGACCCAAAGACAGACTTTAGACAAAAGTTGGATCTTAATCATGGTTTAGGCACCCTTTATTTTTGGGGCGTGCACAGAAAGTATAACTATGATTGGAATCCTCCTTACACATCTTTCTCTTCAGGCACAACTGTTCACCTCGGGTCCATAGAGCAAGAGCATAAAACAGCATGGACAACATTTATTTTGGATACTTCTAATGGTCTAACTAGAGCGGGAATAGAACGAATAAACGACTCTATTCGTACTTATGTTTGGTGTTTGCTAGGTTCGCAAGCACAAACGAGATCAAACATAATTGATCCTTCTACTGGCTTTGACGCCCAAAAACAGTATTTAGCAAATTTAGAGGATTTTATTAATTCTGCAGTTGATTTGCCTTCAAGTATTAAAAGGTACCAAAATGTTTTGCAATACGCAAGATCGAAAGTAGACTTTGCTGTTGGCACTGGTTTATACATGCTGCCTTCTGACCTCAGACTTCAGATAGGAACAATAATAAACTATAATAATGAAATCCTTGTGGCTGGTAAAGAAGAGAAGGTCGGAAAAAACGACATAAATTCTAAGCCAGCAATAGCAATAAAAAAAGAAGCCCCACCAATCCCCGAGCCCCCCAAACCCCCCATTCAATCCTTGTGCCCCAAGAAATAATGACCATGAATATGAAAAGACGGCACTTGTTATTGGATTAACTGCCCTAGGATTACTTGGTCTTTATCTTACTAAAGAGTAACCCAACTATTAAGACAACTAATGCCCATAAGTGCTCGGCCATAAAGCCAACTACTTTACTTGCAGTAGACAAAAGCCAGCTAACGATCCCCCCTATTATACCAGGCAAAGAGTCTATTGCCTTACTGGCTAATTTTTTTAATAAACTTGCAAGATGATCAAGTTGTTTTTTTACCCATGATTTATCTGATGGTGGTCCTGGTGGCACTGCTCCCCCACCACCGCCGCCTGTAATAGCCAACACCAGTGTACTTATTGCAAATCCTAAGGCTGTTATAACGCTCGCTAATGTGACACCTTGCTCTCTAAACAGTGTTCTTATTCGTTCTGCTAGCGTCGTGTCTTCATATAAAATTCTTTGGATAGTTTCTCTTATTCTGCTCACTTGAGTTCGTAATTGTTCTCGGTTAGTAGACAGCACTTCTAGTCTTGCTGATCTCTCTTGTTCAAGATCTTTTAGTCTTTGTGTTATTCTTTCTTTAACACCAGGTCCTAAGTTGTGGTCATCAGCCTCAACTAGTTTTTCTTTTTCTCTTTTTATATGCTCATCTAGTTCACCCAGTTTTGCTAAATTGTTTGTTAATTCGCCTCTGATGCTTTTCAAAGCATGATCAAGGGCCGTTATTTCTCTCATAGGTAGCGGCGGATCGTGCATAGTTTTTAATACTGTTTCTTCTGAAAAACTGGTTTCTGCTTGTATTATTTCGTCTGCTGTTGGGCTTAAATCTTTAAGTTCCATGTTTTGTATTTGGTTATCTGTTGGGAGTTCTTTTAGTGTGTTTTGAAGTTTAGCAACTGCCTCACTGTCTAATCTTCGCGGTTTAGCAATGCCAAGGCGATTTTGATCGCTCACACTGAGCCTTTGTCTAATTGTAGTCTTTGCTAAAAACTTTGATGGGTCTGGTTTAGATGTAAGCTGAACAAGTTCACCTTTATCATTTTTAAAAAACAAGTGATCATTTTTTGTTTCAAAATCATTAGGGTCTATAAATTCGGGAGGTTCTTGGCCTAAACTTTGGTACAATGATCTGACCTTACTTTCTGTTAATTCATGTCGCAATGATTGTAATGGATGTGTCAAAGGTGTCATTTCACTCATGTCGTCTCCAGGATCAAAAACATCATAATCTTCTTCTGCCATGTTTTTAAATAATTAACTTTTTATTTTGTTTTATAAAAAAAAAATGTCACAAGCATATGGCTCAATTCTTGACCCGCATAGAAGACTGAAAGAGCCCTTTGGCGTGAAGGGAAATAAACAGAATATTATTGTTCCAAATAATCCATCTACTATTGATTCAGATCAAATTCTTACTGTTAAATTTCCAGACCTAGGAGCAGATGAAGTGATTGTGCCGGGATCTGCACGGCTTACTTTCAAAATAGAACTCGAATCAGCAACAGACGAAAACAGGACAGTTGTACAGAATCTGGGACGGGCAATCGTTAAGAAAATTTCTATAAAACTTGAGGGGCAAGAAATATTTTCTTTACACAATGCAGACATATTTCTAATCTATTCTGATCTATGGTTAACCGCGAATGAAAGGGCCGATCTTGCGTTTCAAGGAATCGAAAATAACGAAACACTAAAACACAGAATAGACGCCGAAGATGCTAAAGCCGGCAACAAGTATGAAGCTGTAAGTTTTGCTTATGGAAATCGCTTTTCTATACCCTTAGATTTTGAGTTGTTAAAAGCGCATGCGCCATACTTTCAAGGAGCATTAAAAGACAGATTGTCATATGAACTAACTTTTAATGAATACAAACGTGTCATTAAATCTACAGACACTGATTCCAAGTACAGCATTTTCGACATCTCGTTAGAGTTTGACATTGTTAGCAACCCTAACTTAGCAAGGCTGATTGAGCAACAATATCAGTCAAAATTAGCAATATATTACGAAAGAGTGATTCATCATTCAAAATATCCTAAAAGCAGAGCAGACACTATATGGAATTTTAGTTTTAGCGCCGCAGCACGATCACTTAAAGGTATTTTATTGCTGTGTGAAGATGATAAAGAACCATACCAAAGACAAAGTGAAAAGTTTATCAATCCTAAAATAACGAAAGTACAATGTTCAATTGAGGGTAGTCCTAACCAAGTCTACGGTAGCGGGCTTAAACCTTATCATCATTTTGATGAAATAAGAAAATTGTTTGGAGGCGGGAGGTCTAGAAGTCCAACAGTAGACCTTGTGTCTAAAGATCTACACCTTCACAGTGTTAGACTTGATGAATATTTAACAACGAAATACGGTTTATGGATTGACCTAAGGTCAACAGAGGATAATCAGTTGCATGGGAGTGGGAGAACAGTTAAAGACGTAATAAACATTCAAATTGATAAAGAAAAAGAGAGTGATAAACCACTTAATGTACATTTGTTTTTAATATATGATGCGCAGCTGAATATTCAAGATAACAGATTGAAAGATATCCAATACTAAATTATTTTTATTTTAAAAAAGCATGTCTGTTACGACTTATCCAAAAGTGCCCAAAGAAGAGATAGCTGCTGCTGTAGACATAAAAACTTTCAGATTAACCAACATTACACAAATGCAACAAAAACTAGAGCAGGACCTTTCAAAATACAGTAAAACCAAACGAAGGTATTCTGCTGTCTTTAATGCTGTTACATATGTTAATACTGGAGCATCGATCACTAGTGCTCTATCAGCAGGAACAAGTGTAGGTCTCTTAGCAACAGGCGTAGGTGCACCGGCAGCTTTACCTCTAGGTGGTTTGTCTTTAACTCTTGGCCTGTGTTCATTGGCTGTAAGTGCTGTCAGCAAAAAAATAAAAGCTAAACTCCAAAGCACACAGCTATGGTTCAACTAATAACAGCTAAACTTAGTTCCTTCAAACTGACAATAAATAAAGCACTTGCTGACTCAAACATCACGGATGAAGAATTTAGTCGCCTACAGGCTGATTTTGAGGACTACAAAAGACAAAAGTTTGATCTTCAAAGAAAGGCAAGGGCAACTTTTTCTCAAGACACCGACCAGATAAAAAAGGAATGTTTAAAAAAAGTAAACGAAACATTAAACTCTGTTCTAAACAGCTCACATTAACAACCCCAAAGGGCGTTTATACTTTAGTTTATGAGTCCAAGCACAAAAAGACCGTTGATACTGATTCTGATTAAGTATTTTTTTTTTAAATTTAAATAAATATTTTGAGTTAGAAAAGAAACTCAGCATGGATAAGATATATGAAGGTTCAGATGAATTGTTTGAAGCAATGCTCGAGGAAGAGCGTTTGTCAAAAGCTTTAAATGAGGTCGTTTTAGAAGTTATTGATCCAACAAACGTGCAAGCAAGCGTTGTACATGCTATTTCTCAAGTTCCAAGTAAACTAACAATAAACCCTCCAGTTAAAGTAAGGGTAGTTGTTTTAATCAACTATATAACAATAAACGAAGAAAATCTAGAAGTCTGGGTCTCAACTAAACAGCAGACTATTCTTTCCTCTAATGACTTAACACCTGGTTGGGCAGATCAACTTCTTACACAGTTTAATGAAGCCTCTGAAGCAGCTAAAATGAGAGGCTCTGGTTGGTCAGAGGGCGAAGTCCTAGACATCAGATTAAGACAAGCTAAGTATGAGCCAATTGTAGGCAAGGCTTACATTCCACTGCCTCCAACATTAGTTGCAAAGAGAGCAGTTTTGAACATAAAGAATTCAGACGACAAATGTTTTATGTGGTGCGTTCTTGCTAGGCTGCATGTATTCCACAAAAACGCAGAGAGAGTGTCTAACTATGAACCTTACATCAATGATCTTAACTTTAGAGGAATATCCTTTCCTGTTAGTGTAAATCAGATTGATCAGTTTGAAGAACAAAACAAACCAATAACTGTTAATATCTACATATGGGATGAGGAAACAAATCTACAGCCGATTAAAGTGTCCAAGAACAGTCCAACGATTGGCGAACCAGACAAAAATCATGTTGACTTACTACTGATGTTTTCACCAACAGGGCTACCACATTACACATTGATACGCACAATGAGTAGATTACTAGTGCATACTACAAAACAACATAGCAAACAAGAATTCTGTAGAAAATGTTTAACAAGAATTCCATCTGTTAAAGCAGCAAGCGAACATGTAAAACATTGTATTAGCCCAGTTGACTGTGATACAGAACTAATTACGCCCGGAGAAGGCAGTAAAGTTAGTTTTAAGAACTGGAAACGGTTGCAAACTAGTCCATATGTTGTTTACGCAGACTTCGAATCACTCATTGTTCCTTATGAAGGACCAACCCCACAGAAACTTCCTAAAACAGTCTTAATGAGTAATCATCAGATTTGCTCATTTGCCTTCATCATTGTTAGGTCGGATGGCGCCCATTCAAAGCCAGAATTATACAGAGGACCAAATGCTGCAAAATACTTCTTAAAACGCATGCAGCAAGTGCGTAATGCCTGTTCTAATAATCTAAACTTATCTGAAATCATAATGACGCCTGAAGACCAACAACAGTATGACTCAGCCACTCACTGTTGGATTTGTGGGGCGGCCTTGGTTGCCACCGCAGAGAATCCAACAGTAAGAGACCATGATCACATTAGTGGAAAGTTTAGAGGAGCAGCACATAACAAATGCAATCTTCAACTAAAGTTTGAACCAAAGACATGGAAGCTGCCTATATTCTTTCACAACTTGCGAGGTTACGACTCTCACCTTATAATGCAAGCAGTAACCAGCGACTTCAGGGTGTCATGCATTGCACAGTCATCAGAAAAGTACATGTGTTTCACTTTAAATAACATGTCTTTCTACGACTCTATGCAACACCTGATGGGGAGTTTAGAGTCACTGGCTATGTCCTTAAAGTCCTGCCCAATAACAGAAGAATATTTTAACCCAACTCTTGTTAGAAAGGGCGTTTACCCTTATGAGTACATGAACAGTTGGGAAAGGTTTGACGAAGATACACTTCCGCCTAAAGGCGCGTTCTTTTCTAGTCTCAGAGGAAAGGACATCAGTGATTCTGATTACCAGCATGCTCAAGATGCGTGGCAGAAGTTAGAGTGTAAAACGATGGGAGACTATCATGATTCCTATTTAATGGCGGATACCTGTTTGTTGGCGGACGTCTTTGAAAATTATAGGAAGACCTGCATGAAACATTACAGCCTGGATCCCGCGCATTATATTTCTGCGCCCGGGATGAGCTGGGACGCTTTCTTAAAATTTACTGGAGTACAAATTGATTTATTGTCTGACCTGCCAATGCTTCAGATGATTGAAAACGGATTGCGTGGGGGAATCAGTATGGCGTCGCACCATTACTGTAAAGCAAACAACAAATACTTGGACGACTATGATCCAAGTAAAAGGTCTAACTATCTCATGTATTTAGATGCAAACAATCTGTATGGATGGGCAATGGCGCAATCACTTCCATTACGCAACTTTAAAATGTACACAGGACTCAAAGACATTCAAAAGTTTTTAAAAATGGCTACCTACTCTAGAAGCTGATCGTAAAAGAGGTCTCATTCTAGAAGTTGATTTAGAATATCCTCATGAACTTCATGATTACCATAATGACTATCCATTAGCGGCAGAAACCCTAAAAGTGTCAATGACAGAACCGCCTAAACTTGTGCCTAATCTTCGTGACAAAAAAAATTATGTCTGTCATTACAGACTTCTTCAATTTTATTTAAGACATGGTTTAAAGTTGACAGCTGTTCATCGTATAATTGAATTTGATCAAGAACAGTTCATGAAACCATACATAATGAAGAACACTGATCTCAGAACTAAATCCACAGATGCTTCAGAAAAAGACTTTTTCAAGTTGATGAACAACAGCTGTTTTGGAAAGACTATGGAAAATCCGCACAAGCGTAAAGATGTTAGATTGGTCACCAGAGAAAACGTTGCAATTAAGTTGACTTCAAAACCTAATTATCAGGACTTCAGAAGATTTCATGATCAGCGTTTTGGCATAATGATGAAAAAAAAGAAAGTCAAATTGGATAAGCCCGTTTTTATTGGGTTTACTGTTTTAGAGCTGTCGAAGCTTTTGATGTTAGAATTTCTTTATGACTACTTTAAACCCTTGTATCCTGAGTCCAAAGTACTTTACACAGATACAGATTCATTTGTAATCGACATCCCTACTGAAGATATCTATAAAGACATGGAATTAGAAGTAGCTAAAGGGCATGCGGGATGGTACGACACATCTGATTACCCTAAAGATTTGCCTTTGCATTCAGATATTAACAAGAAGGTTTTAGGTAAGATGAAGGATGAATTATCTGGTGGTGTGATCAAGGAGTTTGTTGGTTTGAGGTCGAAAATGTACAGTCTTTCAAGCCAAAAAAAAGTTGTTAAAAAAGCAAAGGGAATATCTCGTAGTGTTGTGCAGTCAAGCATATCCCATGACAACTATAAAAAAGCATTGTTTGACAATAAGACTTTTCATCATGACAACGTAAAACTACGATCTAATCTACATGAGATCAACACAACTGTTGTAACAAAGAAGTCATTAGATAAAACAAACACAAAACGTGTGTTTGTTAATCCAGAGTTTTCATATGCAATCGGGCATTGGAGAATAGTATAATCATATGGGCTTATATTTTTCAGCAATCGCACGTTCAATTATATCATCATCTAATTTAGCAAAATTAATATTATTTATTAATGCTAGATGTGCTTTAATTTTTTTTGTCATTTCGCAATATTCATGTTCCCATACCCATAAATCAAAATAAAAGCTTTGGGGTTTAAAGCGATTGTCTGGCGATTGTTCTAGCCAGAGATTGTCAATCTTCTCAAATACTTCTTTAATGATATACTGATACTCAAATAAATCTTGCATTAATTTTAAAGACTTTCCCTTTGCCATTTCTGCCATTTCCCTTTGAGCTTCCATTTTAAACCCAAATGTATTTGCGTAGATTAAAACAGTTCGTTAAGCTTAACTATATCATCACCCAATTCAACCAAATTATTATCCATTACTGCTAAATGCGCTCGAATTTTTTTAATATATTCCCAATCAAAATTTGAGGTTTTGTCTAGCATGGCATAATCAATCTTCTTAAATATTAGTCTAATAGCAAGATTATAATCAAATATTTTTCGCATTATTTCTAAGGACTCTTCCTTCACCATTCTTGCTTCCAGTGCCATTTTACGTAAGGATTCTTCCTTTTCCATTCTTGCCGCCATTTTAATTTAAATTAAAAAATAATTAAGCGACTGGAACTGTGTCTGGAGGGATTATCTGCAGTTCTTCCTTCACAAAAGATCTTCGGGGGGCTGGTCGTTTTGTTGTGTCAGTTTCTCGTAAATAATACACAGGCGGATTCATTTTCACAATTTTTTTTATCTCATATGGATCAACACTCCAAACGGGATCTGTTGCCCTGATGCGAGTGTCCCCTTCTGCTTCTCCCGGTAAATAAAGGTATCTCACTTTCAAACCAAATGGTAATAGTTTGCTTGATGAAGACTCTCCTTCAACAACATTTATTGTTTGTTTTCTGATTGCTTGTACTGGTTTTAGACCTTTAAATTCTTCATTATTCATTGCGCGCAAAACTGAGGGCAGCCTTCTAACCCATTCTGTGTTGCGAGAATTGTCAATCAGCTCTCTGTGATACTGGTAGGAAAAAAGCCTTTCAGATAACTGTTTGTTAAAGTTTTCAACCAAACCCTGTGATCTGTGAACACCCGGAATGCCTCTTTTAATGGTAACTCTATGTTTTAACAATAATTGATTCACTTGTCCTTTAAATTCTTTTCCATCATCGACTTGAATCATGCGAGGATAAGTTAAGGGTCCTCGTTGATATATCAGCTGTATAGCAACAGCAACAGCAGAAGCACTCTTTTGTGTTAATGGTTCAGCATCTTTGTATCTTGAAGCTATGTCAATGACTGTAAGTGCGTACTTAAATCTTTTTCGTCTAATCGTATCATGGGGTAAATATAGAAGATCCATTTGATGGGTGTCGTTCGGTATTGTGTTGACAAAGTGTGGTCTTTGCATTCGTTTAGGCGCTGGTAAATAAATTTGCCAAATCGCTTGTTTAGATAACCATTCTTTTGCTGTTTGTTCACTGACTCCCGCTGCTTGGCTAAGCTTTTTAATTGCTGTTATTCCCTTCCAATATCCTTTTGGAGAATAATAGATTTTGTACATTTTTATTCAGCCAATACTTTGTGCAACAAAATACACAGCGGTCATGCCAAAGACAATAAACAATATTTCTTGCATCTTTTGTTTTTCTGATGGTTGATAAAAGTCGCTAAATTTTGGTGGGGGCAATGTTTCAACTTGTTTGCCTGTTACTAGAAAATATTCTTTTATTGCCTGGTCAACATCTTTAAATGTGTAAGCTGCATGTCCCTGTTGTTTAAGTCTGTCGTTAATAAAATCTAACTGCTCCATTCTTTGCTTTTCATAGGTGTCTTGTGCAGCGGCTAGTTGCTCCATAGCTCTGTTATGTCTTTTTCTCTCATTGTTATTTTGTAGTTTACTAAATGCGTAATTACTTCCGCTAAAAGCAAGCGCATTAACCACAGCGCCACCAATCATCATTACGAGTGAAGCCATTTTTATAAATGTATTTTTTTTTTAATTTTACATATTGATACTGTCTGGAATTATTCCTTGCTTAACTAGAAAATCTTTCGTAGCAAATGAAGCTGTAATAACAGCAATCAGCTTTGCTGAGTCTTCAAAGCCTAGTTTGCCAAGATCTGCTGGTTTTATTTTTAACAGGCTTTTACCAAGCATTGTGTATCCTACACTTAGGCCTCCAATAACAGCAGAATGGTATACAAGGTTAGTAATAGTTTTTTTGGTGCTCATTTTTAAAAAATAAAATAATATTTATTATTATTAATAAAACATGAACTGCGATGATTTACTTCCTGAACTTACAAATGATCAAGTTGATGACCAAGCTATTATGCGTCAAAAGGAAAGGCTGTATTCTTTGGCGGCGTGTGGAAAAACAAAACAGTACCTTGGAAATGAATTCAGCATAGAACAGATTCAACAAATGTCGCCACAAGACATTGTAAAGTATCACAACAGGTATGAAGCGCAACTGGGGTCAAGAATGGTAAAAAGTGTTGGGCAAACGGTTCTTAGTTTGTACACTAAACTAGTTAGTAGATTTGCTCCCATTGATTCTGAACAAGATTTTATGTATGATTTAACGCAGGATCCAGTTTTAACAAAGTCATTAGAGTCTCTAGGATGTGATCTATATTACAGATTTGGAACATTGTTATCGCCATTAATCATGGGATTAATTACTTTTAATCATATAGATTTTGTTTCCCTTCAAAATGACCGAGCCAGAAAATCAGCAGAAAACATTGATGGAGAAAGTGACCAGTAAAAAGCCTCCTCATCCTGGGCGTGTTGCAGCAGGAAAAAAATTAGCAGAGTGGAACAAACAAAAAAAATTAATGTTGCAATCACAGAATATAACTCATAATGAAAAAACACCAGTTGTGCCAGAGCCACAACAAGAACAAGTTGTTTCAAGTCCCGCAACATCATCATGGATTATTTGGATTAAAAGAGTTGGCATTTTTGGCGTCATTGCTGTTGGTGGGGGTGGTTATTACGTTTATAAAACATATAAAGAAAGACAGCAAAAACCAAAGCAGCCCAAAAAATCACAGCCACTAAATACAAAATCTGAACAAAAAAGAATACCAGAACCGCCAACAACAAAAGATCATTTTGATCCATTTGATATGCAGTAATATTTCAAGAACTTAATAAATAATTATAAGTGACTTGAATAAGAACTTGATAACGACTTGATGACGACTTGATAAAAACTTAAATAAGAACTTGATAAGAACTTGATGACGACTTGATAAAAACTTAATGACGACTTGATAAGAACTTAATGACGACTTGATGACGACTTGTTAAGAACTTGAATAAGTACTTGAATAAGTACTTGAATAAGAACTTGTTAAAAACTTGATGTTGACTTGTTAAGAACTTGAATAAAAACTTGTTAAGAACTTAAATAAGAACTTGAATAAGAACGTGATGCCGACTTGAATAAGAACCTAGAACGACTTAATGACGATTTTTTCACAATTAATTGTTACATTCTTTTCCGGGGAGACAACTCCCTTCTGCCTTTATGTAGTATCTAGGTCAGACATGTCTAGCCACGGCTTACTCAACTGCACAATAGCCGAGTCGAAGCGTCGCACTGTTTCCGGGTTCGTGTTGAGTTACACATAACGGATGTAAGGGCGTCGTTTACTGCAGGCCGCCACGGGGCATTGTATAAATTTAGACGGCGTCGTTTAGTACAGGCGTTAGACGTCATTGTATAAATTTAGGCGGCTAAATTTCTAAACATATCAAAACATGTTTCTTACCTTCCCCCAATCACAAGACTAGATAGAATCAGCTGATTAGTAACAGTGACGACATTTCCGCCCAGCACTTGTGTTGTTAGCAACTAAACCTAGCTGTCTTGTCATTTGCGGGTGTGCAGTGCAGTCGTGTTTTCAGTTAGAAAGTGTTGTGTTATGTCGCAAGACAGTATCTCTTCTGAGATAGAACTTCTTGAATCACAAACCGTTCATCAAGAATTGCTATTTCATTGAAGTCTACTCCATGAGAAAAGAACTAAAAGCAATGTTTTCATATAGTGAGGAGATAAGGCAGTATTGGTCCACTCCCATTCAACTACCAATGCAGCTTGAAACACGATCTTCTCAAGAGCCACAGCAGGGAACGGCCGCGCTCTAGCTAGAGCGCGTGAAATGAATATTAAACAGGCACATGTCACAGCCTATAGCAGAAAGCCACGCTTTAACGGCCGCGGTCTAGGTGGACCGTCGCTTTGTCACGTCCTATTCAACAGGCTGCCTATTCAGGCGGCCGCCGGGTGTACTTTATACAATTGTCTTGTTTGTTGAATCAAGCTTTTAATAAGTGCACTTGGTGGCTGCTTAGAATAATCTTCAACAACGTGCCACGATTCTACGCTTGTGTGAACACACATCCCACCCCTTTCAGACACTCCCTATTCAGATAGCTTTCAATAGCCAGTCATTCCTCACAATAGAATGAAATCCCAACTTGGTTGACAAATAGCCCTCCTAAGAATAAAGGCATGGTTAACCAAGTCCCCATTGTTTTGTTTGTTTACTTCTTAACGGTCCAGTGACAGAGAACTATAAAACAGATAATCCTACACATTATGTATGTTTGATGTTTGATGAATGTATGCGTGAAAATGATGTTATTGAAAACGATCAAGAAAAACGAAGGATTAAGCAAAAACTAAAGTCTCAAAAGTTTTCTAAATTAGTGTTAAAAACAGATAATCCTACACATTATGTATGTTTGTAAAGTGTTTACTATTAGAGAACTATAAAATAGGCATTCTGGGTAAGCCGCCGGAGCAGCAGCGAAACCGGCTTTAGCCGGTTGGAGCTGGCGGAGGTGGGTGAGCCAGAATGCCTATTTTATAGTTCTCTACCCGATTTCGCAAAGCAGTTACTGGAAGCAATGCACTTACAGCGTGAACAGTCCCAGTCTCTTTCTAATGATATGTCACTCCTGCGGGAAGATCTCAGTTCCATCAAAACGGACATTTCGTATGTCAGAACGAAGTGTGATGACATAGGGAGGCGCTGTGACAGGCTGGAGGAAGAGAATGAGCGCTTGTCTTCGTCCGTGAAGGATACCCAAGAAGATGTTGACGAACTTTTCTGCGCCTGCAAACAGAACGAGGACAATCTTTCCACGTTGTTTTCTGAAATGGAAACTATGAAAACCGAGATGGACGGTCTGAAAGAACATTGTGATATTCTGGAAGCTTTCTCCAGAAGGGATAATTTACGCTTGTTTGGTGTGCCACAGACAGAACAATTGGAGAGCTATGACTCCTGTGCCAGACTGGTTGTTGACACACTGAACAGTGTGGAAGCACCGAAGCAATGGACAGCAGATGACATTGCACGAGCTCATCGAGTGGGCGAAAGCAGAAATGGCCAGCCAAAGCCCATGATTGTCAAATTCAGTCGGTGGAGGGACAAGATGGCAGTCATCACGAACCGGGAGTACCGAGCCAGGTTGGAGGGGCAAGGTGTGAGGGTGGCCAACGACCTCACCAGGAAGCAGACCGGCATCGTTGCGGAGGCGAAGAAGGAGGGGAAGGTCGCATTCTTCAGGCGAGGAAAGCTGATGGTGGTACCAAGGCCTGATCCCAGGACTTACGCTGAAGTAGCAGCAGCAGCAAACGACGACGCCGACGCCGGAGATACGTCAACCAACAACCCGGCCACAGAACAGCCCAAGTACAAGGCATCACGTCGCAGAGGTCATGAGGGCACAGGTCACATCAGCGGAGGTCATCGGCGAGGTGAAGATTCTCCTCGCTCCAACAGGGAGAGTCGACGTAACAGCGCGCGAGGTGGATATGGCGGTGCACATGGTGGATACGGCAGTACACGTGGTGGATACGGTAGTGCACGCGATGGATACGGCAGTGCATGTGGTGGTGAGAGCAGTGCATGTGGTGGTGAGAGCAGTGCACGTGGTGGTGAGAGCACTGCACGTGGTGGTGAGAGCAGTGCACGTGGTGGTGAGAGCAGTGCATGTGGTGGTGAGAGCAGTGCATGTGGTGGATACGGCAGTGCATGTGGTGGTGAGAGCAGTGCACGTGGTGGTGAGAGCAGTGCACGTGGTGGTGAGAGCAGTGCATGTGGTGGTGAGAGCAGTGCACGTGGTGGTGAGAGCAGTGCACGTGGTGGTGAGAGCAGTGCACGTGGTGGTGAGAACAGTGCACGTGGTGGTGAGAGCAGTGCACGTGGTGGATACGGCAGTGCACGTGGTGGTGAGAGCAGTGCACGTGGTGGATACGGCACTGCATGTGGTGGTGAGAGCAGTGCACGTGGTGGTGAGAGCAGTGCACGTGGTGGTGAGAGCAGTGCACGTGGTGGTGAGAGCAGTGCATGTGGTGGTGAGAACAGTGCACGTGGTGGTGAGAGCAGTGCACGTGGTGGTGAGAGCAGTGCACGTGGTGGTGAGAGCAGTGCATGTGGTGGTGAGAGCAGTGTACGTGGTGGTGAGAGCAGTGCACGTGGTGGTGAGAACAGTGCACGTGGTGGTGAGAGCAGTGCACGTGGTGGATACGGCAGTGCACGTGGTGGTGAGAGCAGTGCATGTGGTGGTGAGAGCAGTGCATGTGGTGGTGAGAACAGTGCACGTGGTGGTGAGAGCAGTGCACGTGGTGGTGAGAGCAGTGCATGTGGTGGTGAGAGCAGTGCATGTGGTGGTGAGAGCACTGCACGTGGTGGTGAGAGCAGTGCACGTGGTGGTGGAGCAGTGCACGTGGTGGTGAGAGCAGTGCACGTGGTGGTGAGAGCAGTGCATGTGGTGGTGAGAGCAGTGCACGTGGTGGTGAGAGCAGTGCATGTGGTGGTGAGAGCAGTGTACGTGGTGGTGAGAGCAGTGCACGTGGTGGTGAGAGCAGTGCATGTGGTGGATACGGCACTGCATGTGGTGGTGAGAGCAGTGCACGTGGTGGTGAGAACAGTGCACGTGGTGGTGAGAGCAGTGCACGTGGTGGTGAGAGCAGTGCACGTGGTGGTGAGAGCACTGCATGTGGTGGTGAGAGCAGTGCATGTGGTGGTGAGAGCAGTGCATGTGGTGGTGAGAGCAGTGCACGTGGTGGTGAGAGCAGTGCATGTGGTGGTGAGAGCAGTGTACGTGGTGGATACGGCAGTGCACGTGGTGGTGAGAGCAGTGCATGTGGTGGTGAGAGCAGTGCATGTGGTGGTGAGAGCAGTGCACGTGGTGGTGAGAGCAGTGCACGTGGTGGTGAGAGCAGTGCATGTGGTGGTGAGAGCAGTGCACGTGGTGGTGAGAGCAGTGCATGTGGTGGTGAGAGCAGTGCATGTGGTGGTGAGAGCAGTGCACGTGGTGGTGAGAGCACTGCACGTGGTGGATACGGCAGTGCACGTGGTGGTGAGAGCAGTGCATGTGGTGGTGAGAGCAGTGCATGTGGTGGTGAGAGGCAGTGCACGTGGTGGTGAGAGCAGTGCACGTGGTGGTGAGAGCAGTGCATGTGGTGGTGAGAGCACTGCATGTGGTGGTGAGAGCAGTGCATGTGGTGGTGAGAGCAGTGCACGTGGTGGTGAGAGCACTGCACGTGGTGGTGAGAGCACTGCACGTGGTGGTGTCAGTAGTGCTTGTGGCAGTGTCAGTAGTGCTCGTGGTGGTAGTGGTGGTGGTGGTGGTGGTGGTGGTGCTTGTGGTGGTGTCAGTGGTACTCGTGATGTTAATGATAGATCGCGTTGCGGTGAAAGCAGTGCCCGTGCTGGTGGTGAGAGCAATGTGCGTAGTGGCCACAGTGACAACAGAAATGGTGGCAGTCGACACACTGGAGTAAACGTGACTCAGCTCCGATCCAGCCAGTCCTCCCCTGTCAACAAGTGTCCCCGCAACAACCCCACCAAGCCCCGGCGATCAACACGGACTAACCCATAGGACAGGCAGGGTCATCTTGATGAACTGACTTTCCTTGTATATAATGTAGAAAATCTGTACTCTAAGTTAAGTGACATGTCATTCATGAATTATGTTTCTTCTTTTGATATTGTTTGTCTAACTGAAACTTTTGTGGATAATACCTTTGACTTTAATGGTGTTTTTCATGATCATGTCAAGTTTGTTGCCCCAGCCAGAAAACTATCTCGACATGGTCGAAATTCAGGCGGTGTTTTGCTCCTAATAAGAAAGTCATTAGATAGCTTTGTGTCGAGGGTCGAGTTAAACTGCTGTAATACTGTTGCTGTTAGAGTTGACAAATCTGTGTTCAACCAGGATAAAGATATTCTTTTACTTGGTTGTTATGTTGTTCCAGAAAATGGACCGTTGTATGACCAAATGGAAATTAAAGACGGTATTGTTATTTTGGAGGAAAGTATTCTACAGATTACAGAAAATCATGATTTTCATGTGATGATAGTTGGTGACCTTGATGCTAGAACAGCTTGTGATCAAACTAGACTCGAATCAATGTTGAATTATTCTCCCAATTCTGATTACGACGTCATGGATGAAAACATGGTGATTGGGGGGTTGAAGAGGAAATCAAAAGATGTTTGTAGCAATAATTTTGGCAAATCCTTATTAAATATGTGTTTTCAGTTAAATTGCATCATAGTCAATGGTTTATGCCCTAGTGACTCTAATGGTGAGTTCACGTATGTTTCGCCGCATGGCTGCAGTGTGATAGATTATGTAGTCATCTCAGAAGATATGTTTTTAACACAGTCTTGTGACTTATGCGTCAGCGATAAAATTGACTCATGGCACTTACCTGTGGAATTCAAATGGAAGAATGTTTGTACGGAAAGGGATAGCAATAGAGATTGTAATGATGAAAATGGTAGTACTGAAAATCGCATCATATGGTCTGAAGACTATGCATTCCAGTACGAAGAAGAACAACAGTCTGTACACTTTAAACAATGCCTACAGAATGCTTATATGGAACTCGATACAGACATTAACAGTTCTATTGTAACATTTACAAGTTCACTGTGCAGCGCTGCTGCGTGCATGATCAGAAAAGTAGGAACAGGCAAAAAGAAAAGCAGCTGGTTTGATGACGAATGTGAGAGGAAAAAGAGAAAGGTAAGACAATCGTTAAGGACATTTAAACGGTTAAAGAAATATAATCATGAAAAGAAAGAAGCCTATGTTAAAGAAAGGAAAGAATATAAATATTTACTTAACAAAAAGAAAAATGATTTTGATCAAGCGAGATTAGAGAAATTGCAGCAGTCCATTAACGATCCTAAGCTGTTTTGGCAAACAATCCGATCAGTGAACAGAAAATCGGCTATTTATAACACAATCACTTCAGAACAATGGTATAAACACTTCTTTAGTGTATTCAATGAAACAAATTGCGAGGAACAGACTGGGGAAATTGACGTCACGGAAGATATTAATGATAACACACCAGACATAATGTTTAATAGCCCTGTTTCCAGGCAGGAGGTTTGCGCCAGTATAGGTAAACTCAAAGCCGGGAAAAGCGCAGGGCCTGACAAAATCGTTTCTGAAATGTTAAAACATGCTGATGCCTCAGTTGTTGATTTCCTCGTTGTTTACTTTAATAAGCTGTTTGATATGGGAGTCTTTCCTATTGAATGGTCTAAATCTATTATTGTACCTTTGCATAAGAAAGGAGACGTAAACCAGCCAGACAATTATCGTGGTATTGCCCTAACAAGTGTTGTTAGTAAAGTTTATACACATACACTAAATAAAAGAATAACGAAATGGGCAGAACAAGAAAGCAAGATTATTGAAGAGCAAGCAGGTTTTAGAGCAGGGTACAGTACTGTCGATCATATTTTCACATTGTATGCAATTGTTGAAAAGTTTTTGCAAAAAAGAACTAAACTATATGTTGCTTTTGTCGATTTTAGAAAGGCATTTGATTCAGTAAACAGAAATGTGCTTTGGGCGATTATGAGGAAAAATGGTGTAAAAGGTAAACTGTATAATGCCCTTAGAAGCATATACGATAATGTTTTGGCATGTGTGCGTGACAAGTGTAATTATTCTGATTGCTTTGAATGTCCTAGAGGTGTGAAACAAGGCTGTCTGCTGAGTCCCCAATTATTTTCTTTCTTTATAAATGAACTGGCTACTGATTTGTCAAAAAGCGGAAAACATGGTATTCAGTTAATCCCTGGTGCTACTGAAATATTTCTATTGTTATTTGCGGATGATGTTGTTCTGTTGTCTGATACAGTCATTGGACTTCAAAATCAACTGAACTGTTTAAAAAGAGAAGCTGACCGTTTGGGTTTAACTGTTAACCTTGAAAAGACAAACGTAATGATTTTTAGGAAGGGGGGACATTTAGCCTCTATGGAAAAGTGGTACTATGGGAATGAAGTGGTTAAAGTAACGAATTCTTATAAATACTTGGGCATGCTCTTTACGACAAAATTAAGTGTAAGTTCTGCTCTGTCGGAACCCTGTCGAAAAGGGAAAAAAGGAGTTATAGAAATCATAAAGTCTCTGAAAAAACTGAGATCAATAGATGCACGTTTGTTCTGGAAACTCTTTGATTCGCAAATTGAACCTATCTTAACATATGCAGCGGAAGTCTGGGGTCTAGAAAATGATTGTAGACAAATCGAAACTGTACACACCTTTGCTATAAAAAGATTCTTAAATGTCCCCCTGCATGCTTCAAACAATCTGGTGTTTGGGGAAACCGGAAGATACCCACTGTATCTTAGGACATCAATAAAGTGTATTAAATACTGGTTAAAACTCGTGTCATTGCCCATGTCAAGAATATGTAGACAGGCTTATGAAATGCTGTTAAGGCAGCATGAATCTGGTCACTTTAATTGGGCATCAAAAGTACAAAAAATTTTGACGGAAAATGGGTATGGCATAGTTTGGTTGAGTCAAGGTGTTGGGTGTGAATCTGCTTTTATTCTAGAGCTGAAAGATACGCTTATTTCTTGCTTTAAACAGAACTGGCATTCTGAGTTGGAGGATAATGATAAATATAGATGGTTTCATTCTTTCAAAAATGTCTTTGAGCCTGAAAAATATTTGTCATGTGTTACCGATAAGTGGCATAGAGACAGCTTCTCAAGATTTCGACTCCGAGTTTGTGGCCTTAAAAACTGTATTCAGTGGTTTCGAAATGACCAAACAGATATCAATTGCCCATCATGTGGAAATGGATTCGAAAATGAAACTCATGTTTTATTTTACTGTACCACTTATGATGATATCCGTAAAAAATGTGCTATACTGGAATCCTTCCCCAACATTCCCGATCAGAACAAAGTTATAAAAATCCTTTCCAGTAGTAATGAAACTGTTATTAAATCTGTCGCTAAATTTATAGCACAGGCAATGAAGATAAGAAAGAGTAAGTTAGAATTAATGTGCGATAACATCTAACTTTAAAAAAAGTAACTATTCAAGATGATCCTGTATCAATGTGTGTGTGTGTGTGTGTGTGTGTGTGTGTGTGTGTGTGTGTTTGTGTGTGTGTGTGTGTGTGTGTGGGTGCTGTTTGTGGCGCGCGCGCATTGTGTGTGCGTGTATGTTTATGCATGTGTGAAATCAGTAAATAATATTGATATGTGCATACAATTGTTCATGTTCACCCCTTGTCTTAAGGCTGTAATGCTATGACAATAAAACATTTGTCTTGTCTTGTCTTGTCTTGTCTCTCTCTCTCTCTCTCTCTCTCTCTCTCTCTCTCTCTCTCTCTCTCTCTCTCTCTCTCTCATGCGCGTGAAAGCATT